>QNGE01002022.1:67681-80516 GCA_008508345.1 Paragonimus westermani | reverse complement strand
CAAAGTTTGGTCGGACAGCCAATTGAGTGCACACAGAATGACTCACTCTACTCCCGAGAACAGCGTGCAACACCTCCGCAAACCCCATCCAACAGAACCGCGGCATACCTGCTTCTCGTCACTGTTCTGAAGTGGTCCAGTGACGAAAACGTACAAACCGTCGGTTGGTGGTGTGCAAGTAGTAGTCAGCGGTGGGTAGACCAGATTCCGTAAGAAAATTGTAGAATCAGCACACCTATTATCGGTAAATTGCTCCCTATTCAGTCAACCATGATCGTTGTTTGTAATAGCCGAACAAATACTGTTGGAACGGAGCATTCCGCGTTTTGTGTGATATATATATATATATATTAAGTAAAATAAGCACAGGAATGTGAAACGAATCCACGGCAAAATTACACGGTTATCGTATGTTTCTACATTCCGCAGCGGCTTAATCAGGTGTACTTCAGACATTTCGGCTGCCTGTTTTGATACATCAGCTGAGCATACTTTCAATAAGATTGTGAAAGTGTTGAACTGAAAATCTTCCATGCTCGCTTCGAAGCAGTCTTCAATTAGGTAAGCAATTTGTACACTGTGACGTCTTCGCATAATTAACAAGTCGTTGAATCCATACATCTTTCAATAGGCTAAGATCGCGGATGCTTATCAAGCAGTTCAATATCGTTGAACGAAGCAGTTATGTGTTTATGATAAAGAACATGTCTAGTGCTTCTTTTCGAAAGAGGCTGGCTGGAAAGTCTATCTGAATGCGAAGGCTGCGATCAAATGTGAGTGATGGTCAACTTGAAAACATGAGTTGTGTCAGTGGTTTGATAAAAACTCGGCAATTTGAAGAAATGAAGGAAACTAGTGTCTCAGAATCTGAATATAGGTGTTTGTGTATTCATTGTCACATCATGTTGCCAGCACACTCAGTGCAGTTCAATTTCTGTTGAAACGATTGGAAAATTTGTGATGATTTGCTCGGTATGTTTGGTACGTTGATAGATTCAAGGGGCCCGTTGAATCTGCTTGCAGAAGACGCATCCCATTCTCTGCATAGTTGTGTCTTCTCTACAGTCAATATCTCTTTGGTGGTCATCCAAAACTGCGTCCGGCCCAGGCGTTTCATTTCTCCTTAACAGCGGTGCATCGGACGCTTAATGGTACAATAACCAACACGAACGTGGGTGCACGCAATTGATCTGATGGAGCTCCACATGCGAGACTCCGACGTTAGTGCGATGGAGTGAGTACAGACGGGTGTAACAAATAAACTGAGATGTCCGTGCATCACCTGATTGGTTGAACATGATAGGTCAGCGCCAAACTGCGGGGCACAACTTCTGTTGTGTTTCGACGGCATATGTACAGTACGAAGAAACAACCACATCCCTGAAAGAGTGTGTGAGTGTATCATCTCTTTGAGAATGAGAAAGACTGACCTTTTATTAGCGACAGTGGACGATGTGAATGCTCGAACGGCTTGTAGTTGTTTACATACTGGTATTATCGTTAATATACCGAAGGCTCGCGGTGGTCGAAAGAAACTTCTGATTGATTCGTAGTTTGATGAATTGTTAGCTGATGATTCAGTAGTTATTTCGAAGCACTTGCGAATACGAGTGAATTGGTCGCTGATTCACCATCAAGAAATTATTTCATCGACCAGCGGGCATAAATGTGGGCAAAAACAAGGACGCGAGAAAGTTCGTTGTTCGGCCGCTGAGATGTCTCGAAAAAGTGTGCTATTCGCTGGGTACACGAAACCGATTTCCACTTGTTTTGCACTCGTACGGTGGATAGGTCGTTGAAGAGTACAAACGTATGGAGTAGGGTGATTAACAGTCGAGTCCAAAATGTTCAGGCGGTCGGTGCTGTGATCGAGGTATGGATGATACACCATCCGATGCGAGCGTGTTGATATGCCAGTGAAAATATTAAGCAATGGTTCAGAGTAATGTCAATGCATGCCACTGTGTGCACCTTGATGGTAGTTTCCGGTAATATCCCACGCTAAGCCTCCTTGTAGAAAGTTTTCCAGGAGACTACAGATGAGGGTGAACAACCGTTACGGCTTGCGCCATGCTCGCTTATTCTCAGTTTCATCGATGATGTTCGTAACACCCTGAAAGCCACTGTGAGGTGACGTTTACGAATGCAGTTGGACATTATGAGATTGGATGGGGCGAGCGGTGCGCTAATTCAGCAAGAATGAATAGTGTACATGCTGGAAAATCTGGTAGTGGAAGTTGTGGCTGGGGTCATTGTTACACACTGTAGTCAGTTGATTGCGTATGTGTTGTGATGCTGATCTGCAAGCTGTTCGTGGTGATCATATGTGAACATGAACTGATTCATGGAGCCGTTGCGTAAACCTACAACAACGGTCGAATCTTGATTGACTTTAAGACACTTGATGGTTTAAAGGCAAGTCGCGATCCACTGAGCTGTCATGATACTGGTATTCTGCATCTGACCTCCATATGACCAGAAGTCCTCTCCTAGTTTTCATAGTGCGCTATGCAGGCTACAGTGGGTTGGTGGTAAACGTCTTATGACAGGTTTGCTCACCAGTGTTACTACGTGGCTTGTCGTTCCACACCTTGGGAATAAATTGCAAAATAGGATGCCGTTTTGTTTTCATCCCAATGGATGTTATTGCTGCAAGCTAAGAACGTGGATAGCACAAGGGTTGTTCAATTGGAAAACCAATACATGGTTTATGCGCTTCAACCAGACCACAAACAAAAACTCATCTGCGTATAACAGTGATCACAGAACATCACGTTTGCCAGGGGGCGCCAATTTTCAGTTCATTTATATCCCAAGAACCATTTCATGCCACGCTACACAACGATGTTTCTCCTTGTAATTTTCTCGCGTCTACTTCAGTGTCAAGATCCACGATTCGAATGGTAGTAATATCAGCAGTATAATGCGATCGCTCGTCCTTACTAGACTCCTCTCCCAGCATAGATTGTTCCAGTTGCAATAAAAGCCGTTCAGGCTCTCTTCGATCTCTTGACGGTCTGTGTGCCGGCCTCGGTGCTGTTGACACACCTGGTGTACATTCTTTTCTGGTCGGAGTGTCATACCAATTACAAAGCTGACTTCCGTGCACTCTGTATTAATTTTTCCTGTTCTTATTCGGATACACTTGGCGACGGTGGTCCACTACTACACACCGTCCCCTCCACTTTACCAAGAACGTCCTAGATCCGGGTCCTGTTGCACCCACGCTCCGCCGATCTCGGCATTCAAACTTAGAACCAGGTTCAAACACAGTCCTTCGACCCGATAACCTCGCAGCTGGTTGCTTCTTGGAAACTTCTTGTGCGTTTGCCAACTTTTGGTTAGCCAGTCTCCGAGCTTCTGTTATTTCACGCGTGTTCATCCGTCGGTCTCCAAATAAACCAATCTCCTGATCGACTGGCAAGCGTGGCACGCGCCCATAGATTACCTCGAATGGTGGCTTGTGGCGAACAGCGGTGGACTAATAGAATCAATGGTAAAGTTTTCTCCCGGCCTCCCCTTTCGCTGCCGACCACTCATTAATCGCGCGATTGCTTCTTTCCGTCAGTCCGTTTGAGTGAGAATGATATGGAGTTGTGTGTATTCTCTTGATTCCCAACCGCTCCAAACAGTTCCGAAACTCCTCACTTTCGAAGCAAGGACCTTGATCAGTCAGTATGCTTCGCGGTATTCCGTGGTCCGCCACGATGTGATCCATCACCGCCCTACACACAATGCTCGCGCGCTGATCGGGTATAGCGGCTACTTCGATCCACATTGTGAAATGCCCAGTCGTGAATATGATGTCTTGATTCCCGGAATCGATTACTGCAAAGGGTCCATCATATCCACCGACTAGAATTCACCAATTTCATTGGCCGGGATTGGTTGTGTAGGATACTGACTGGGCTGGATAGTGTTCTTCAGTAATTGACATTGCTGACACGCCCGAACATCACTGTTAACATCATTCTTCACTCACGGCCAGTACGCCCTTCGCTTCGGCATTTCACAGGTCCGATGACTTCCTGTATGAGCCAGCTGATGACATTCATTCACAACTGTCGCTCCCAACTCACCCGGTATAACCGACACGTTCACTCCCTCCCGCAGTTGGCGTATCCAAATTCCGCCACTATTCAACTGCAAGTCGGACCACTACATTCTGAAAGCTTTCACTTCCGCATACCTCTCGTCTGCTGGCAGTTCTATCCTCGATAGAAGTTGATCAGTCACCGCCCGGATCGCTGCACCCATCCTCTGTGTTGCTTATAACTTTTCAGAATCGTCCTCCACTTCAACACTGTTAACTCTGATCACGTCCTTGCGGACCTCACCCATGTGTTACTTTCGGGGAAAGCGAATCGGGAACACAGCTTTTCTTTTTCAGCTACATGGCGAATTGTGAAGTCGCACTCCTGTAATCGTAACACCCAACGAGTCAGCCTCCCTCGGGAGTTCTTCGTCGATTTAATCCACTCCAACGGTTTGTGGTCGATCTACACATGGAAACGTCGGTCGACCAAGTACGGTCTTCATTTTTTCAAGGCCAGCACGATCGCCAAACACTCCTCCCCTGTCGTTGAGTAGATTTGTTCGGCAGCACTTAGTACTCGACTGGCATTCTCCACAACACCGCCTGCCTTCTTCAGTACCGCTCCCATTCCTACATCACTCGCATCCGTTGCGACAACGAAGCTCTGTCCAATCACTAACAATTTCAGGATCAGCTCTCCCTTCCTCTTCAATTGTTCGATCCCGACAAACGTCTGATTGGCTTTCTCTGACCGATGAAACTGGCAATCTTCCTCCAGAATTTTCCATAGTGGACTCGCGAGGTCATGGAAGATCTGATGAAACGGCTGTAGAATCCAACGCGTTCGAGGAACTGCCGCAATGTCCTCTTCGATGTTGACACCGGAATAACCTCGATCGTCACCAGTTTCTCGGGTAGTGTCTCGAACTCACCCTGACCGACATTCTAACCGAGAATTAATGCCGTTTGTTTCGCCAGTTAAGACTTTGGACTACTGATCCGTAGGCCGGCTTGTTCAATCGTCTGCAACACAGCAGAAACGTGTACTGTGTGTTCCGTCTCATCCGCGTTGTACACGACGATATCATCTCCGTGGACAACAGTGTTGCTCAATCCGTCCACCACCTTCAGCCTCAGTCGTTTGAACGTGAAGAGGGCGTTTGACAGCCCGAACAGTATACGTTTGAAGTGGTATTGCTTTTCTCCCACTGAGAACGCTGTTCTATCTCGGTCCGATTTTTTGATTGGGACCTGCCAATATCCGGACCGCAAGCCCAACACTGTAAATAACCTGGCGTTCTGTAGCTTGTCGAAAATCTCCGCCACCGCCACTGCTGGCACTGCTACGACGTCACTGACGTGGTCTCGTTGAGCTGCCTGAAGTCGAAACAAAGTCGAAATTCGCCATCGTACTTCCTCACCACCAAGACGAGAGAATAGAATGGGCTATCGGCCTCCTCGATGATTTCCTGCTTCAGCGTGTCCTTCACTTGTCGTTCAGTTTCCGGCTGCAGTGTACTGGGGTTCTCCTAGGGCCGAATGGCCGAAATCGCTTTGGCCCGATTGAGACTTCGTGCTCAACCGAATCGCAATAGCCGTGCGGACCCTGATCAGTAGTGAACAATTCCTGAAATTTGCTTATCACTTCATTCAGAAACCGATTGTCACAGGTTAGTGTTGCTCTGGGTGCATTCTCTTCAATTTGTCCGAACTGTGGCTTGCGTCTTCGCACTAATGGAATCACCCCATACTTCGTCACGAGTTTATCATGCTTCGAATCAATCATGGCGTCAGCTCGGTCGAGAAAATCGGCTCCTAGTATAGTCTAACGTGTGTCGTGGGAAATGAGGAAAGGGCGTCTGACTACACGACCATCGATTCGGACACCATGTCCATTTTTGAGAGTAAACCCACCAACTGTTCAAAAGACCTTGGCACATGGCTGATCAGTCTCTCCTGACCTCGGTCCAACCAATGAAATCGCGGTCCCAGTGTGAGTCAAACAGTATTCCAAGCCAACATTGACATCTAACCTAGCCTGAACTGCTGTCTCAACAACCGCCCCTATTACCAGATCCCCATTCCCAAACAAAGAACAATCGACGAATCGTTCATTAAAGCACGACCTTTTCTTGCCGAGTGGTCAAAATCTTCGCCAGTGTCCACGTCTTCCGCATCCCTAACAGGTGTCACCACGGTTCTGTTCTCTTTTTCACCTTCAAAGCCGCCACTTCCTGAGTCAACTTTTCCATCGCGCTTCGAAGGTCATTCGGTTCACTCGGTTCGCCTGCCTCCACCTCGTTCACTGTCGCAGCATTTTCTGCCAGCAATTGTCGAGCTGCATCGGCTAACTGTTCCAGCGTCATGGGCTGCGTGATGAGAGCAACTCTGAGCTGATCCCGGACTGTTGATGGCATTCCGTTCAAGAACTGTTCGGTCATCAGGCGTTGTTCTGAATCCTGGTCGAAATGTGGTAGGGCTCTTGACAGCGCTGCCCGCAGAGACATGGCATAGACCAGAGCGTCGTCTCCCGGTCCAAGCCGGGCGCCCTTGAACCGCCTCATTGCCTCCTGGCAGTCGGCAGGGCTGTCGAACCCTGTGATCAGCGCCTCCCTCGCGGTGGCCCATTCCAGTTTCGCAGGGCCCCTTCGCGCCGCATTCAACACCGCCTTCGCCCTGCCCTTGAGCAGCATCCGCAGTGCCGCCAGCTTCGCCCGGTCCGCCTTCGCTCCGACCGCATCCACCGCGTCCTCGAATTCCTCCAGGAAACTCCGAACATCCCCATCCTCAAAGGGCTGCGGCCACCGGATCTTCATCCTCGTATCGTCACGGCACCAATTGTTGTGAACAGAGAAGGCGGATGGCACAGAGGTTGTTTACTTGGGAAAACCAATACACGAGTTATGCGTCTCAACCTGAATACAAAAAACACTCATTTGCACACAACACTGATTTGAGGATGTTCCGGTCGCTTTGGACACCAAGTCTTAGTTCCCTCATGTAGCAAAAGCCAATGATCCTTCCTGCATCTCTCCCGCATTTGTCCCGCGGCCATTTCGATCCACGTTGTCGCCTCGCTACTGAACAGTGGTGGTGTAAATAGTGTAGTGTGACCGTCTGTCCTCAATACAATGGGAATTATAGTTAAAAGTATGGAATGCTTAGAGGGATACTGACCGATCAGGACGCCTTTTTCGAAAGTGGTATGCTCCGAAACTATTTGGTACGCTCGGGAATCAACAAAGTTTCACACAGCGCCATACCACTCCCCACAATCAGACGGTTTGACGAAAAGAAACATTCGCACACTCAAACAGTGGTTGGTAATGAAAGGAGAGGGTTGGGAACAGATGCCATCATGGATCCTTCTGGCCCACCGTTCTTCGTCGCAAGGAACGACGGGAGAATTGTCGCTTAAGCTAATTTGAGGGTGGATGATACACCTGTCAACTCCTTAGGAGGTCATCTTAGAAGAAAAACAACGAATAAATTCGCGTCAACTAGCAGGAGTGCTGAAGGCCGGCCAAACATAAAGTGATAAGCGCTCAGGAGGGGCAGTCAGCTGTAAAGGTATCTGGTCGATGTACTGCATTCACATCTGGTTCGAAGGCTAATTGCAGGGACTGAGAAAGCCCGGGTGAAACAGAACCCGGATCTAGATATTCTTTGTCAAAGCGAAGGGGACCGTATTCGGTAGTGGATTCTCGGAATGAGAATGAAAAACATCGCTAATGAGCTCACGGAAGCTATTCATTGGAATAGTATAGCATCCCGATCAGAAGAGAATACGCATCAGGTGTGCCAACATCACCAAGGCTGGTGAGCAACTCAATGAGTGAACGAAGAGTGCAGAGGGAATTTCGCTACACCTGGAGTAATGTTTGCGAGAAGATGGGTGGAGTGAGGATGAACGACCACACTATACTAATCGTGATTGATCAAACGGAGGTACGTATTTCGAAATAACATGGTGGGAAATAGGAAGACGACTAATGGCAAGAAGTGGTGTTTCCCACACATGAACTGGGCATTGGAAACCAACGGGTCCCAAGCCTATTTCCATGTGCTGTTTGAGCGTAATACAGCGTGACATAGCGCAATAACACGCCCGGTCTTGCATGCCTACAGATCTGCACCTAAGCTGACTAATCCAGCCCAGTCAGCGGAAACACTTTGATGCTGTATTATGATGCATAGCAGGAGTATCGGGTCTCAAAAAACACAACAGAGACAATTATAACGAAAATGCGCTCATCTTTCGCCACATTCAGCATTCCAGAATCTAACTGTACAGAAAATTACTCACCAACTATCCGTGTGCCCGTCGAACGATTCACAACCAGTGACGGAATACATCATTCCAGGTAGGTCTCGTATCATCCGGCTTCAAACGGTCTGGCTGAACATGCAGGGCAGACTGGTAGAACGGGACTACCCAAATAATATACAGGTATCATATAAATGAGGGTGGATCGAGTCTTCTCCGGTTAACGCCTGACACCCACTGAAAGCACTAATCAACCCGTAACAAATAGCTCAGAACCGATCAAGTTTGTGTGTCCCCACTCCGCTGGTTCAAGTGGAAGCACGACAGTGAAGAACTGTGTTGTCAGATCAGATCATTTGAAGAGGTCGGGAGAAATTTCCTAAAATGGTCCGGTACACACTCTCCTGTCTGATGGAGCGAACTGACGACCTGCAACAATCATCAATTCAACGGAAACCACCACGATTTATAGGTGGCTGGTGGTCGTGCCGCACATCAGTGCCCAGGTCGCGTTCGTCCGTAATTTATGGACATATCCGATAACACAGTGAAGGAGGAATCATCGAACATGAGCCAAGAATCGAGGCAGCCTACGGATCGGTTGGTGCCACGAAGCCCAAACCGCATTCCGAAAACGATCGACCTATTTCTGGCAGGATTGTAACATGTGTTGGGGTGTTATCGGATGTCAGGTGTTACCAATTGTTTAGTCTACTAATCTAGCTGTGAACTGACTGGACACTGACTGTTTGTGATCGACAAACGTGGACACCTACCTTCACTACGTAACGTTTATTCCGTGGGGGAATTTGTACCTATCTGAAGTGAAGTAAACGCGACATTGTTCGCGCATATTTTTCCTACGATTGTGCTTATGGGCTCGACTACGCTCACACTGTTCATACGAATACGTACAATTGAGTAGCGGTAGACTAGGGGTGAAATATCAGTTGTACTCGATTGGCCATGTAGATCACAAAGACGCTGTTGGACACGATTTTGCCTGTTCACACGCTGCAACCCATCACTGTATGTGGATATAAAGAACAGATCTCGGCTATCATATCATTGTTTAATTGTTTCACGTAAGTTTTCGAATTTCACCTGGCAATACTCACATCCAGCTGTGACTCAGTCTATCACAACAGTGTCTGCTCTGCCACACAAGAAAACACTGACCCCCTCTCGACCCGATACAGATAATTTACAGTCCTCAGTAGGTTCAGATGTAACTTCGTACCAGAGTTAGATGAGGACATCAGTCGGATTAGAGAGCTAACGTCTTGTATGCGTATCTCTGAGACGCAATATTATATATATCCATGGGGTGGTGTAGCCCGCCATCATGTAGGTATGTGCGTTCTATGTGCAATGTGCAGCGCTATTCTAGAGGCTCTATGAGATTCAAAATGAGAAATGGTGGTTTAGACTGTTCGCAAAAGTGATTGTGTTACCACCAACAGATGTCATGTTTTGGTTTGATCCGGGGAGTCGTAACAAACATAAGCAGTCATACTAGCATTCCTCGCAGCATTTGTGACATCGTCTACACTACCAATGGCATCCATGAGAATACCCGAGAGGGAGCACACTATGCTCTGTAATCAGATACATTTGATGATCCACAAGTGATCACACAATGAACGCGAACCCGACCAAATTGCTTGATTGATTGTGCTTACTTGCGAAAATATCATCGTCTGACTAGTGCTCTTACCAATTTGGTGACATTAGCTTAAAGTATATTTATTTCGGCAAATGAATGTCTCTCGACGATCAGCATCATTTTGTCTGAAGTTCGAGAAGAATGGCCTTCGAATTCCAGATAGATTGTTTGAGAAACAGCACAATGACAGCTACTCTACAGCATCCGACAACACTCGAAGCATATTTTGCCCTAGTGATTTGGCACTCGACCATATGTTTGCACTCATTCTTTACTTCGGTCGTAGCTGATTGAATCCACGAAGTACACGAATCTGCCTATCACCGTTAGAGTGTACCGTTTGCTCACAGGTCGTCATTATCGTCACGCAGAGAGAGGGAGAAAGCATTGTGCTCATAGAACTGGTGGCCGAGCGATAAGAACGTTGACTCTTAACGCGAAGGGTGGCCTGTTCGATCCCCCTCTCAGACTACCCCTACCCGAAAGGTCTGTTAGGTAATGGGGATATGGGCTATAGATAAATAACCACGGTCTGACGCTAACTACTTATAACAAAAGAAGATGGACAATTAAGGATTGGTGTATATTGTAGGAATAGACAATCGTGGAGTTGACTAGCAATTGAAAACATGGGGGATTCACGTACAATAATAAATGATGTCCGGGTTGAATAGAAGTGTGATTAGTAATATGCAGATGTATACGGTGTGTCAGTGGTGTTGAAGGGACAGGATCATGTGGATGCGAGATGGAGGCTTGGGAGTTGGGTGTGACTGACGTCCTCGTTTCCTCTGGCTTGGCACGTTGATTCAGCGTCCTCCGTCCGAGACGCGGCGTTGGAAGCTGTGTGTTATGCATCTGCGAACTTGGTCGTTTCATATGTGAGCATCACATGCGTGTCGGTTCACGTACCGATTATCCCGGAACTCCGTCCCGGCGCCAAAATCGGGAGTCGAGAGCAAAGTGCTTACCGAACTGCCACGTCCTCTAGCCAAGTGGGGTGAGTGGACGGGCACAACAGAGGGCTGAAACCACAGCCAGATTAGCTAGATATGAGACATGTGATATGAGAAGCTTCAGCGACCGCGCACCTGTGTGTGTGTGTGTCCTGACCTTTCTGCTGCCTTGGCGTGGAGGTCAGGCTGGCGTGTTGTTTTGATCCGGAGGGCTGTGCTGCCTGGGACTTCGGTCCTTGCAGGTTCAACCTTGTCAGATTGGCCAAAGGGGAGTAGCAAGACAAAAAGCAGATGCGTGTGTTTGTTGTGCGTGTTGGCTGTGTGTTGTGGCTCCGTTGTGGCTTCGCTGGACAAGGTGCTTGTTTTTGCCTTGACTGACTGTGTGTCTGTCTGCTTGGCTCGCATGTACAGTGTTACTGTTCCTGTGAGTTGGTGCTGGATTTGTTTTGATATGGCTGTCGATCCTCTCCTTGGTTGTTGATGCTGCCGCGTGTGCGCGCGTGTGTGGGTCACCTGCTGCCTTGCCGTTTAGGATCTTTAGCCAAAGGCTAAATTAAGGAATTAGGGACAACTGGGGGAGGAAACAGGGCGAGCGCATGCATGGGTTCGCAGATCGTGGGCAACACGTGAAGTTCTACGATTCGCTCATAGCGATCTTCGGTCCGTCTATCCAGTCTACTAAAGCACTGGTAGACGTGGACACCGGCTATTCTTGCAGCCAGCCGGAGGACATCATGAAAGGCTGGCGCAAACACTTCGGCAGCCTGCTAAACCGCCCCAATACAATTGACTGGGTGGCTGTGAACAGCCTGTCGCAACAGGACGTCAGATCTTCGCTTGCTCTCGCCCCAGATGTGCTGGAGTTGCAGAGGGCGATTGGTCAACTTCGCAACGGGAAGGCTGCAAGCGAGGATGGGCTGCCAGGTGACATCCTGAAGAATGGTGGGACGGCGTTGGAACGCGGTGTGCTCTAGCTGGTTCACTCCATTTGGGAGCACGGGGCGAAGCCGCAAGACTTTAAGGACGCCCTTATCGTCCCCTTGTTCATAGGCAAGGGCAGCAAGCAATGCGCCGACAGCTACCGGGGTATCAGCCTGTTGAGCTGTGCAGGCGAGGTACTTGCTAGAATCCTCCTGAACCGTTTGAATGCGACCGTTGTGGATGAGAATGTTCCTGAGGAGTAGTGTGGATTCCGGGCGAGTCGGAGTAGGATCGACCTGGTGTTTGCCGCTCGACAGCTTCATGAGAAGTACCGGGAACGGAATCAGCCCCTGTATGCCCTGTTCGTGGACTTCATCAAGGCGTTCGATTCCGTGAGCCGCGAGGCGCTGTGGACAGTGCTCGGCAAGTTTGGACGTCCAGGTAAGTTCGTCAGTATGGTTAGATTGTTGCATGTGGGCATGAAGGCGATGGTGCAATCGTGTGGATCGACCCCTGGTGATTTTGACATCGTCACTGGCGTGAAGCAGGGCTGCGTTCTAGTCCCAGCCCTATTTAGCTTATATTTGACTGCCATGGTATTAGTTGCTTTTCAAAACTCTGGAGAGGATGGTGTTGAGGTTGAGTACCGGACGAACGGGCATCTGTTGAATATCCGATGTTTCGGTGCCCCAACCCGTCTACAGACCTCAAGGATGCGGATGCTTCTGTTCGCCGATGACAGCGCCTTGCTAGCGCACAGCGAAGAAGAGCTGCAACGTCTGGCTACAGCCTTCGCTTCGGCAGCATGGAAGTTTGGATTGGAAATCAACACAGGTAAGACGTTTTCGTTCTTCCAGCCTTCTCCTGGTGGAGGTGCTGCTTGTGTACCTCCACCCGAAATTCGCATCTTTGGAGACATTGCGAATGGCTGCGGGGATTTTTGCTACTTGGGTAGCAACTTGTCGACAGATCTGTCCGTGGACCGCGAG
>QNGE01002022.1:0-41511 GCA_008508345.1 Paragonimus westermani | reverse complement strand
AGACCAATCCGGTCAGATGCACCACAAATTGACCTAACCACGGCAAATCCCATGTGACCTGTGTTCCTCTGTCAAGGTGATTTCGATTACAACACTCCTGAGGAAGGCCACCCGAGATGGTTGAAACGTAGAGTATTACAAATTGCTCGAAACGTTGTGTTATTCCCAATCTGTTTATCAATAACATGTTAAACACGACGCCCAAACTATTCAACTTCATTCGTACTACATTTGGTGCGGATATCTTACAAAAGATTATTTACAAAATTCGGGGCTGAATTACCGCGGCTAAGTACGCCGGCCGGTAAATATATGCGAACTAGTTCTTTGTCCTCCAACTCAGGGGGTGATGTTCTGGTGTTCGTAAATGGGTACGTTTTTTCTTCTGCAGACTGATTGAATACTCAAGGCTTATGACAGGTGGTTTATTACTGTGACTTCGATTGTGACACACAAAATATGGGTATCAAGGTGAGGGAAAGGGTAGATGTTCCGAGACAATATGAGAAGAAGCGAGAGGGAACATTTTGTGAAACGGAGAAGTGGTGTGGAACAGATGTCTACATGGGTTTGGCGAGACCCGTTTCGTAATAAAAGCCAAACTATCAGAGGGGTAGAATACTCTATGTAAAAAAACATCGAAGACATGTTCTCAACGTTTCCAATATATTGTTACGTACATTTCAACTGACGGAGGACCAAAATGACATGTCACTACGGTGGGTGCAGCAACTACTAAACACTGTATCCTAGCAAAATTATTGACAGCCTATTACTAAATCATCACCAAATGAACCACAAATAAAATATGGAAAAACTGGGCAGAACATGTCTTTGGAACAGTGCTACCTTCGCTGATGAAAAGGAGTTCAGATTAAAAAACGAAGAGGGCCGCACACTTCATTGAATCTCATGAATTTCGTGTTTTATGAGGTTACTCTCGCACACTAGGACTGCCGGTCGGTCTGACTGGCATTTTCTCACGAAAAATTGAATTTGGACGGGTAAGCTTCACAACATTGCGATGAGAGACCAAACTGAAGGCGCGAGTGCTGCAATACTCGGTTGAATACCGCAACGTCGTGGTAAGATGTGGCCATAGCCCACAACGAGTGGATTGTGGACAACACGGGCGACTGGACGATCCATCACTCAAAGGGACTGGACCAACGAACGAGAAAGGACAGGAGAGAAATCCGCGATATTAAGCTTCACACACAAATCGGGCAAAAGTGCAAACGACGTGTGAGTAGAAACCGTTGCTGCGTTGTGGACCGGAATTCTGGCTCACGAATGCGAGCGCACGCGTGGTATGAGAACGCGTTGAGTTAGATATTGAAGATCGCGGTTCCCTGAACAGCTTTCTCTACAATTTTTCTTCGTCTTTTGAGAAGGAACACTGTACTTGAGTTACGCTCTTATTAAAGCTCGTCAGTAGTACATGTCCTCGCGACGGCTGGGACTAGAACTCCGGCTACGCCTTCATAAAACAATCGTGAAGACCACCGCGTCACACATTGGGCTTGAGCGGATTATCACATACAAAATCTTAGCCACATTCGTTTGTGAGTAATGTTCAAGTTGTCCGATTGTCTCAGGAGAGAACACAACGATTCTCCTCCTAACTCTTCGATAGGGATTGACTGAGAAGTTTATAAAAGTTCGTCGGCTGTGACCACTTGTGAACCACAATCCCCTACTATTCCTCAGGAATTGAGAAACGTTCACGCGTTAGTGCACATCTCCTTCGGACTTAAAGACGAGATAGGCAGCGTCATAACTTTTGTGGACCTGGGCGACTCGAGACGGAGGAAAATCTAGCTCAGTCGTGGACGAGCGAGTAAAATTCGGGAACACGTTCACTATATCAACAAGAGTTGGGTCCGTACTCTTCGTGGACATAAAGTACACAGACACGTAGAGTATATGCATGGTTTAGACATGGCAGCAAAACATCCCTGAGGGCAACTAGGCCCAATTCAACCAAAAACGTGACAGTTGAAATTACGACAGGTTAATCTGATGTATCAATAACCTATGCGCTTACAACATCGGTTGGAATTATGACGAGTAAGATAGAGTTAGATAAGATGAGTAGTATGTGACTAATGGTGAAAACTCACCAAAGGCACACGACCGGATTTTTGTTGTTACAAGAGACTGATTGAGAAAAATCCGGACTTCGACCAAATTCGAAACAACACCAATATCACCATGCCCAAACACGGAAAGTCCTCTAGCGTCCGGGCTACGAAGTCATGTCGGAAGATCAAGAACTTCATACTTAGACTCTGCTCCCACACTCAACCCACTGTCTCACATGGAATCCACTAAATAATCCAGTAGACTGGCTTCCCAACCACGTTTTTCAGTTATTGCCATCCATTATTTATATACATTTGCTGAGCTTTGACTACACAGTCTACCGTTAGAATTGCAGCTAAAGAAGTCTGTAGTTATTACCTTCGTCGTGCTTTTTTTATTCGGCTCCTTTTTTTATAGCAAATTTTGTGACCAAGCTTCACCGAGTATGCATCCTTGATCAGTGGGAATAACCACGAAACCGCTTGCATGCCTCTGCCGAGTTTGGAACATTTATACAACCGTGTTTTGTAAACTTATAATATCGTCTAGACTCCTGAAGTTGAACGAGCGTAGTCAAGTCAAACGGTGGCAAATCGGGGTCTCGATTGTATAACGGTGCTCTGAGCGAGGTGCCGGTGTTGCCCAAACGACCTGATGTCACGGGGCGCTTAAAAACTGACAAAGTTACAGTGCTTGCTATCATGGACAAAGGTGAGTTACAGTAAGTTGTCGTTTAAACCAACCAATTCTGTATGTTTTCAAGTTGACCATCACTCACGTTTGATCGCAGCCGTCGCATACAGATAGACTTTCCAGTCAGCCTCTTTCGAAAACAAGCACTAGACTCGAGTTTTGCTCTCATTAGAGCTCGTCCGCAGTAGTGCATATCCTTGCCACGGCCAGGATTTGAACTCCGACCATTCCAATCATGTGGCAACCATGTTGGCCAGTGTGCCATTGACCTCACGATAGGCACGACCGAAATATCTAATCTGAACGCTCAACCACTCTCTTGGCGATCAAATGTGTGATGTTCAACTTGAAGATAAACCAAATCCCCAATAATTCTTGGTGTGTTTAGAAGTTTTCGCATTAAGGAAGTAATGCTCAACACACCTTTAAACCTACTAGAAAACATCATGGATAGCAGAGAGGGTGGGGCAAGCATCACACTCGGGTACGGCAGTTCAGTCTTTATGTATACAGATGCTGAGAATGAACAATGTGTTAACATCTTGTAACAGGTGTCGTTACGTCATGTTGGTGAATTTGCATGGGGGAACTCAAGGTTTCAAATAGCGTTTTGCCTACACCTGGTTGATATGCGATTGGTGCTACATCCTACTAAGAAAGTAATCCTTCATATAGTATTTGCTTCATTTGTCTGCCAAGAAACTTGTTGTTCAGGTAGAAGGGATCAGTTTCAATATCAGAAGGACAATGACTGACACATTCTTAGCTCCCGTAGATTTTTAAGTTTCTATACATCCGCCTACTCCCATTGACAGACGGACGTACGTTAACCAGATCAGTCTCCGTCACCTGGACTGTTTCAGGCAGTCCAGTCGATCGGTCAGGCTAGCTTACGTTGGTGAGCATTTTGGCGATGAGTGCCCTTGTATCAGCTCCACTGGCTCACCTATGAACGAGATGCGATTCGACTACAGGTTACCATTATGCTTGGTGAATATTCTGCCACGAACCGAAGATCCACCCTTTCCACTTGTGTAATGCTACCATGCGAATTCGATCATTTCCATTAAATTCAAACCAGGAGGTTCACATTCGATGACCTATTTAACAAATGACCGCTTTTCTGTCTATACTGACCCAACCCACTCAGTGCCCATGGGAAATTTACATCTTGAGTTGAATAACGTGACCTGAAGCCACACCAAGCCTGTTGCCGCCGCATGATGTGACCCTCAATATTCGATCCTTACGACTGCGGTCACCGACTGCTCAAGCGGAATGTCAGCGGCCAACTGAAAACGCTGCAAAGAGCATGTGGGACATTCTCAATACCCAACAAAAAGAACAATTATGAAACACAATTTTAGACCTCCCGAACCGCTGGGTCGGGCAGTTCTTCCAGTGTCCATTTCCATAACAGTTGAAACAGCTTCCCAGTCAATCGTACCTTCGTGGCGCCGTTCTCAGTACTGCTACATTCACTGCCAACCGCTCTATTGTCTTCCGCATATCTTCTAGGGTCTTCCGGTTCGATTTTCCTTCACGTCCACCGAAGCCAAGGACATAACTCCCAACTCCCACTTCACCTTTGCAAGCTCACCAAGGTCTGCCTGCCGGGCGACATGGGCAACACGGAATTGGGCATGGACCGTCATCAAGAGACCTTCAACAAACTGCTTCTCCAACAAATGCCATCGTGATTCTTGACCAAATACTGGTCGTTTTCTATCCAACAAACCTTGCAAAGTGACGGCGAACTCGAATTGCTCCACTCCTTGTACAACCCCGGTCCCATTGAGCAGCCGCATCGCACCCACACGGTCGGCCTGGCTGTCATACACAGCCACAAACGCCTCCTTCGCAGCGGCCCACCCCATCTTCGCAGGACCTCTTCGCACTGCAGCAGGCACGACCTTTACCTTGCCATTTACCAGCGTTTGCATAGCAGCCAGCTTTCCCACAGTAGGTCGTGACTCCAACCACTTCCGCTACGTCCCCGAAGTTCTCCAGGAATGACCGGACGTCTCCATCTTCTGACGGCTGTGGCCAGGGTATATTCATCTTTGCGTTCACCACGACACCAGTTGTTGTGACCGCAAAAGGCGCTTATCCTGCAAAGTTGTTTATTGCACGAAATCCCTCGCGAGTTATATGAAAACCTAAGACCACGAACGCGTACGCTCATTCGAACGGTTGAAGTGCATTCACTCACATTAGGTAGCAGTACGATGTCATTGGCCTTGTTGGTACGTCTTGCGTAGTACGTACACACTATTCGAATAGTCGCTTCTGGTCCATCTTCTTCCTGGAGTTGAGACTTGCACTTCAGTTCTCAAATGTATCCATCATATGGTTCATAAACGAAGGTGCGTGTTATATAATACAGATGGCTTCCCCAAACACCCGTGGGGTTATCAGATTACCGGTGTTTTACGTAGAGTATAAGCCAATTTGATGAGCCGTTTGAATGTTGATGGGTGCATTACCAAAACACCAAAATGGCAACCCTAAACATACACGGAAAAGGCTTGATCAAACGGAGCGAAAGCTGCTTGAGGCTTTAATAATATGAGTGTTTTCCCATAGATGGTAGCTCAAGAACTACGTCCAACAGAAAAGAGAGGTGTTAGCACAAAATGTTAAAAGCTAATCATTTACAAGTGAATTCAAATTGTACAAATTGCATCCATTCTCTACCTCCATATGGATACTGATAGTACTTGTATGATAATGATCTAAGGTACACTTGGAATCGCAACCGCTTATCAAGCAAAACTACAGAATGCTTTCAACATAGTTGCTAAAATCAGACAGGGTGGTTGTAGTTAAACCCCATGGGACGTATGCGCGACTATTGAGGGCAGACAGTCGATCAACTTATTTTGCTGTCAGTCTGGCAAAGTTATAATCTTGTCTGACAAGAACAGCTAACGATTTCGTTGGCTATATTTGGAGTTGGTTGGGTGACAGCATGACAAATAACCTTGGTCATTGTCTTTGCTCTGTTTTACACTTCTATAAGGCTCCTGAAATGAGCGAGAAGGAAANCGTTGAGGTATTCGGCCGAGCGTTCGAAAACTCGCACCCCCGACCCGGCAATCCACCACATTATTATGGTATGGTGTAAAATTAAGAAAATAAAATTTCAAACGGGCATAAATGACGGCTGATTAGGACAATGCCAGTCTTGCCATACTTTGTGATCTGATGCTTCGCAACATATTTTTCTCAGAGCTGAAGACGGGTAGTTAGGTATGCGAATTAGTTTAGCGTCAGCATGAAGTAGGGTATCTTACACCGTTTTCGTGTAAATTTAAAGGGTGCGACTTTTTTAAAGCTAGGGTTTGTACCATATAGCCGGCTATATTTCATCCTGTGCATGACATCATGGTCTTAATGTGTAGGAAAGTCCGCTACTTTGTTGTGGAATATTTATCACGAAAGCGACCTACATCGGTGATTCCATCTCTTTAATATCATGTCCATGTAAGGTTGACTAAGTCATTCTCTCATCTTGACCCTGTGGTATTTTCCCTGGAGTCACTCTTATACCGCTAGGGCTATATCACAGTGACAACATTCATAGCAAGTGGGGACGCAAACATAATAAAAAGGTATATGGTTTTACTGACAGGTAATGTATACAATCTTGAAAAGCTGTTCATATGTCCCACTTCTCCTGTTTCTACACGACCGTATGTTAAAAAATTAAAAAGGAAACTTAACACGGCGTCAGTTGAAAAAGATATCCTGGAAGGTCGTTCTAATTTTTTGGTCCTGGGATGGTTTTTAGATTACTTAGTTCTGTATGATGCTTGAGGTGTTCGAAATAAAGTTACCCCGTAGTTTCATATGGGGCGGTCGCGGAGAACACGTTGTCGTCCAATCGTTTCCCACTCAACGTCTCGGAAGCAGAAGATTCACGTACTCTCAGACTGCTTTCAATTAACACACAGGCACTCCATTCTTTCTTGAAGAGTTGATCTCAACATGGTGGTTCTGACTAGATGTACACCAGTGTTTCGCCTTCGGGATGAGCAACAATTAGAGCTTCTTTGAAAACCGTCTTTTTTTGTTGAAAGTTCTCATTTATGACTGTGATGGCCCATAACTTGTGCTTTAGTTTGCCTGGCTCACTGTGATATCGCGTATTCCCTCTGTGATCATGATACTGTTCCTGATCCTCATATTCTTCTGTGTACTTTTCTCCCAAAGGGTAGTAACACTCGATCGTATCCATCTAAAAAGAAATTAATTGATTTACACCTGTTTTATGACACAGTGTGATGACAGGGAAATACACTGGTGATAAGTGGCAACAAATGCGAAACTGGAGTAGACTAATTGTCATCGAAAGGGACTGATTGAAACGCCGAAGGGAATATGATAAGCGCGATCACTTTTGGATGATGTTTAATTTACATAGGTCAACGTCCCCTACTACTTACCAGTAGTCAGAAAGCGCTGAGAAAGTTTTAATGATTTTGAACTTTTGAACACAGTAATTCGGTCTTGTCTAATATGAGGCCAGTGGTGCAGTGGTCAACGCGGATATTTCGAGAAAAAGTGGTTAAGATTCTAGCCCTGAACTTAGCAAATATATGTGCTGCTCGTGAGCTCCAGCAAGAACGAAAATAAAGTATAATGCTGTTTTTCAAAATACATTGTCCGAAACTCCTATGGAAATGCGACAGCTACGATCCACTGTGAGTGATGGTCAATTTATACTGAGTGAAGTTCTATGATATTTACAAGAAATATTAAGGCTTGCCAACCGTTTCATTCCAGAAGGAGCTCCAACTAAGGAACTCGGGTTTGTGTTGGTTGTACGGAAAGGACGCATCTAACTCAGTCTCCGGTATGATCGTGTCCCTGAACACTGTGAAAACAGTTCACAGTGCGCCTTGATTGTCCACTTCCGAACACTGACGTCAATCTGGTCGGTACATCTCCCTAATCCGAAGCATTATACACAGCGTAATGCCACGTAGTATAACAGAATGGTCACTGTTCTGATTGGCATTTTTCCTCTGCTCTGCAAGCGCATTTTTAGATTCTCAGTTTTTTAAAACCTTCCTTCCTAATTTTTACGGCGTAGATATACCTTAAATTTACTTACCAAACATAAAGAGTACCTACCTTCAGTATTTGCCCTGCCTATATATCAAGTGATTAGGAGTAGTGAAGTTACAGCTCCCACTGTAACATACTTGTCTCATCCAAGTCTGTACATCGATCACTCTGATGAAAAGTTTACTATCAACATCTCAAGATAAGCGCGTCATGCAACTAGTACCTACCACCACTTTCTGAGTGGGAAGTCACTTGTAGTGTATCCATTCTTCCCTTCATCTTCAACTTGTCTTTCATCCTCTGAATCCTCAGAAGGCGATCAAAACGGTGACATACACCCCCAAAAGAACTAAGTAGTACTATCCGCATTAGCAACATAACATTGGAAAAGAATAAAGTTTTTATAAACAGCGTGTGAATAGTGTTCCTCAAAATATTACAAATGTCTCTCATCCACAGCCTAAACACTATAAGGCTTGTAGAAAGAAACAGAAACTGCTGTGGAGACAGTTTAAACTACAGCACTTACTGCTGAACTAACTGAGGAAGCGTCTTTCGATTGTTTTCATTTACTGTGAGTTCGAAGTGTTCTAGATAAATAAACTAAATGGACTCACATCTGCTGATCAGGGAAGTTGCCACTCTGACCTTCTTTCACTCCAACGCCACAGAAACAGAGTATGGAGACAAACACGAACTGCCTTTGTGTAAACGTGAGGTACACTGTGCTGTTCGACCCGCTGAATACTAGTTCTTAAAGAATAGATTTCGTCACAGGTTCCAACAATTCTCTAAAGAACTGTCTTGAATCTGTTAGAATCGTTCAGAAAAGAAATAACTTTTCTAAAACTGCTTTTCTGAATGAATGGAGCCTAATAAACCCTTCGTACTGACTGGTAGCACAAACCTCAACGCTGTCGTTTTATAACGTGACAGGTTTTTTTTATTCGATTCCTAGTCTCCGCAGTTCAATAATATGTTATACACAGTGAATGGTGCAAAATATATAATCATCACTGAACACTGCCCATTCCACAATGTGGCTGTGTTAGATACACAGTCGATTTCTGAGTTTGTTGTCTGTCTGACAGTGGTTTCTATTAGGGTGAGACTGCGCTATTGAGTGCCCTTTTCTTTTAACATTTTCAGACGGAACTTGCGTATACTTCTTCTGCCAAATCGAGCTGTTGCAAACCCACCTCTGGAAATTCCAACAGACTCAGTATAATTCCTCTATCGGCGGCGTCTTCTGGTCTCCCTCACTGACGTTTGTCATCAGCATTACCGGACAACTCGAAACGCCCGATTCAGCGAACGATCACCATCGGCCGAATAAATCTAGAAGGTAGACTTTTTCAACCAGATGCGATAAACGCTTTCAGATAAGTCCTGTCGCATGTCAGAGTTATTTCTGCTCGGCTAGCAGTAAACAGCTTTTCAGTCGTGTGTAAGTATTGAATTCGGCAGCTAGTTCGCTAACAAACGAACAAAAATGATGGCAATGAAATTTTATTGTGCTCTACCTGCTAGCTTGAGCAATCGATTTGATTAACAATCAACACAAGTAGCCGGAATGAGCTAAACTTATCCGACTAGCTCATACCCATATGGGGAGAACTGTGTTCGGGACTAATTTGATAATCCCGACTTCCTCTCTGCAAAATAAACTGAGATCGCTGACCTTCAGTCCTTGGACGATGGATGCAAACAATTACCAGGTCTGTCATTCGAAACAAATTATGATCAATAACTGGGTGACGTTCAATTTCATTGGAAAATCGGTTGATTCAAGACTCTGTAATGGGATCAATCTAGGTGACAGCTATTTTGTATCTCGCCAGTAAGAGTAGCACTTGATCTTGGGAACGTGTGGTACCTATCGTGCCGTCTCCCCCTTAACCTGGATAAGGTAGGCAACAACAGCGGCTAACCAGTTTGCGCTGCTGTGTTATTCATCGGCTCGTTTCTCCGAAGGGCTGATCTAATTGATAGTTTACCTGATGTGCTTCTTCTAAAGGCCATAACTTTGTTGGCACGCCTCCCCTTATATTAAAAGTAAACGGTCAGGTGAGTCCGGGTATGTATTGGTTGGCAGCATTGGTCTCCGAATTTGCCACCGAGGATTGCCGAAACCAAAGGACACATGAGCACATTCTTCACTTTTCATGGCCTGCTTTTCATCACTTCCGGTTCCATTCACATACACGATATCTACTGTAAATCCGGAGGATTAAAACCAAGGTGTCTGTCAGTGGTGGTCTTTGCGGTCAAACAGGCCGATGTTCATTAATCAGATGGCTTGTTAGTCTGAAATTAAAACCCTTACACCCAGCTGAAACAAAGAAACAGACCACAATAGCAAGACCTAAGCTGTTACGAAAAATACTGAAAATACAAAGCAGGGAGTATTTGAGTATAAGGGTACATATTATTGTACTTCGGATTAGAAATAAGAAGAAAAACAAATTCATGTTTGAACTGAAAACCAAACAAGCCCCTCATCATAAAATGCACCACTAAAGGTGAAGAAGCAAAGAGTAGAGGGCCACAATGATCCATGTTTCTGAAGAAGAGAGCAGGTGATTTAGAAAACGGCGGCGTTCGTCCGCTGTTAACGACCTATATATATATATATGTCATAAATTACATGCATGTAGGACAGTCGTCGTCTGTTCGTTGACCGTGTGCTATGTGTAGGATAGTTTATCATTTCGAGACAGAGAGCACATTCGTGGCCGCAGTCAGCACAACGCCATATATAGTAACGTCCTCGCAACCTATGACGCATATAATTCCTTCGTATACCGCGTTCTTGAATTCCTGGCTGTGTACTTGTGCTTCATCGAACATTCCCATGCCTGCCCAGATCGTGTTACCTCAGATTACTACAGTCCGGTCCGAGCTTACGTCCACAAAATTTACAAAATCCATATTACAACGCGAAAGGTTTACATGGATGAAATCCTGGTATCAGCTACCGGATTTCACTAACCTGTTTTGGGCTGTCCACACATCACCTGCTTCCGAATTTGTTCGTTAACCATTATGTGGGTTACCCCGCTCACTGATTGTGCATCTGCATGGTTTCAGTCCTACCTGTGTCCACTCGTAAAACTACATTTGCATTCTGAACCATGTACGACCACCACATTATCAAACGCCTTTTAGACATTGCATGTGTAACCGCCTCATCTATTGTACATTCTGCTGAAAGACTGTCCAGGTTTCCTTAACGTATAACAACATGGACAGTACTACTGAGCTGCAGACAAAGAGCTTCGGTTTCCTATTCAAGCTGCGGTTTTTCTAAACACGTTTTTGAGGCGTTTAAGCTCCTGTACGTTGTATTACATCGTAGCACAACCACATGTTACGAAAACAATTTATCCCGAGATATTTTACATAGCAGTTTATCAGCACATTTTAGTCCCAACAGTTATATATTACAGTTGGAAAAATTGGCCCCGGTTGTTCTCGAAGTATTAGTCATCAACCACCATCAGAATCCACCAGGGTATTCTGTATCATTGATGCACCCAACTACTGAAGATTTGGAAACTACGAAAACAACTTCTAAGTTTGATGCGAGAACAACACAACAGATTTTGCCCGTTTAGCAGCCAAGTCTAGTGTTTTTAACAACTGTACGCAACACGCCGATTTGTGTAGAGCCTGGTAGTACTTACGTTCACTAAAAAAAATCCATAAAAACCCGCGAATATTCACGTAGGACCGCAGAATTATAAAGGAATAACCCGTAACGAATTTTAAACGCGTGAACTCAGTAAGATAATGCGACACAAGTGGATATCACAAGTGATGAAGAGTTATATCTGACTGGACTGCTTTATCAGTCTGAACCCTCAGTTGACTAAATTGAGCTTATTCGGGCGTTCCATATAATGCAATGAGTACCTAAGTGTGGACCAGCACTGTGCGGTGATAAAGGGTAATAATTGGGATATCTGTTTTGAAACAAAAGTCGTTTGAAAACGTACACATATTATATACGCTTAATATCCGAAACTAAGAGTAACAGTGGCTTTCATCAATCTATTCAAAAGTGATGTTTGCGAACAATTGGTCTTAATGGCCACCAGTGAGACGGTGGTTTTGGGTATCATAAGCACCACGCAACCCCTACTGGGACCGCAATGGGTGCCGACCACAAACATCCTGAAGATTCCAGTTTATGAGAAAAGGGAGCGCAACTGCCAGGGAAAATAAAATCCGAAGGCTGCAATCAAATGTGAGTGATGGTCAACTTGAAAATCAACCTAATCCCTGACTGCTCATCAGTAATCGAAAATAAAATAGTTGACCCTTTTGACACAGATATTTGCAAACTAACATTGGATTTCGAGCAGCAAGCACTGAGCACTTTGTTTTCACAACTGCGACAGATTACACTGGTCTTGTTAAAATAAATTCGAATTTTACACTCCTACCATGCACCTATTTCCAACATCCGCTCCTCTCAGTTGTACACTAAGGGCCAAGAAACTTTCCTTGTCTGTATCAACCATACAAAGATCCCCGGTCAGTACTGGTCTCATCCCATCAACCGCACGGTATCAGACCCACATATTTCGTGCTGAGATATCTAGTGTATGTCGTCGCTTCACAGTGATTTATGTTGTATCGGGTCAACCTAAAAGAAGGTTTTGCTAAAGTACCATGTGTACTGCCACCAGTAAGCTATGCAATCATTATATCGTGAATGAAGAGGACAAGCGTATGGCAAGAACTGCATGCAGTAGAGAGTAGATATGACTGTGCGGTGTGACGGTGGACTGTCAAGTGTCAACACGTAAGCATAGGCGGGCCAAAGTGCACCTGTCCAATCAAGAAGGCCACATGTCCCAATCCAATCAGATATAGGCAAGGTCAATTTTACAGGCGCGTTGGTGTGTCGCGAATTGTGAACCAAACAATCAGGCCCGGCCCATAAACGCACATGCTGCCTACGTGCGCGCACTTTACAAGACAATTCATGAAGGCGCCAGAGCTTTGTCCTGTTGGTTTGGTAATTCACGGACAAATTTTTCACTGACCAGCTGTAAAAGACGCTGAACTCTGGTGTTCGTTCGAAGACAAATTCTGGAGTTCCTCTGACATAGCAAGACAGGTGAAACACACGGTTCTTGTGCCGTACTCATGTAAGATTAAGACGAGAATGAGGCTGTTGTTGTTATACTCTTTGTTCAGCAATCCTTGCGTAAGCTGGATGAGGGCGTAATAAAACGCAGATTGTCTATCCGATGGATGTGGCGCACACTGTGGGAGCATATTAACCATATATTTTATTGCGTTGTCGTCGTTTGTCGGGAACTTGATTTTATACTTACAGGGTTTAATTGGCACGTAACTTATAATTTTGTCTTTTTCAGTAGCGTCAATCCTTCGCCTAGTGTGAACTACAAATAAGACATCTGCGTATTCTTGCAATCAAAAGTAAACAGTCTAAACATCTCCCATATTGGTTAGAACGTATGGCAGTTAAGCATAAGCGAGAACCCCTGACGATCGAAAAGTCTCAACGGCATATGTATGTTTTTCTTCCTCTTTCCTGGAGTACTGCGTCAAGGTCATTCTAGTAGCATGACAACAGTTCACTGGAAATTCGAGCAACAACGGGTCATATGAGACCTATGCAGCTGCGCGCGAACGGTATCAGTATACGCCAATAAATCACTGTCTAAAAATTGATCGAAAAGTACAGTCGGCTGTCTCAGGGAGATGAACGTGTCAGGGTTGCTACTCAGTATGAACCGCTCTAGGGAATGCTACCAGTGTTGGGAATTCATACCAGGATTGCCAATAGGTCATTTTTGGCAATGCGTCAAGTTCTCAGCCATGCAGAATTTTTATTCTAGAAGACCATTTCTTGAATTTTTCTGTTTTTCAAAACTCTACATCTCTTCTAACTTGTTAAGAAGTCGAGTAAATTGATCGGCTGTTAGAAATTGCTAAATGTGGTTGTCCCCTAAAACCGTCAGAGGGTCAACTACAACTATAGGGAACGGACGCTGCGGGTGTACCTGAAGGTGACAACAACATAACTACAATTTGCTTGGTCAGCTTTCGATGATTGGATGTACAGACCAGAAAGGGGTCGCACAGCAGGGGATCGGGCGCAAGAGTGTGTGATCGTTTGCGTACAACCTCATTAAGGCGTGTTTCATTTCAGTCAGTGAGCTGTTGAGTGAGCAGCACTAACACGGCTACTGTTACGAAAGGCGGACCTTAAAAGCGAGAATCAGTATCAGCAGACATTAAGCCAAAATAGTATATACAGCTTAACCCCATACTATCCCTCTTAGATGATGTTTGGCGATAGTTAACGAGGGGAAAGCTAAATTCATGTTGTGTGTGGGCACTGGCAATAAACGTATCCACTGTTACTTCTGAAGTGGATACGAAAGTCACTCAGACTATCAACAGTGCATATCGACAAATGTGTGCTATGAATTATCAAGAATCTTACTGAATACTGTGGATTAATGATCTGTTTACAGAGGCCTGAGGTGTTCACTGGATTGCGTACTATTCGGGGACTGCACGAAAAAGACATTTCGTTCGGTTTCCTTGGAACGAAAAGTTCAGGATACCGATGTTCCCACACGTTATGCTTTGAAGTCGGTATTATGCAATCAAGAATCATTGGCGATTTGATGATAAGTTCAGTCGTAACAGGCGAATGTACGAGGATCACTCCGCTCGGACGCGGACTACATTTGAACGATTCACTGCAAAATGTGGAACCGTTTACACTCCCAACTTCAAGATTAATGAGTAACTAATACTACTGGAAAACAAGAAACGACTCTTCACATCTGTGTCAAACAAGCCACATAATTATGAGGTACTTTGGGGTTTTGGTGGATAATATGATAAAATGTGGATGTCACAGGTCAATGAATTTAGACATAAAAACCGGGAGTTGCAAAGTATCTAACTGAAAGTTTATTCAATAAAAGCTGTAAAGTTACAGCTAACTTTTTCTGCCAATTCGACCTTACCTCAAGTGCTCAAAAAACGGAGTACAACGTTAAGGAAGAAGCTATGGTTTAACCGTGAAGGAACCTCGACGTAAAAATCGGCGGAATGTTGAGGATTCTCACTGATACTACTTGTCGTGTGTCCCCCAGATGGTCTCGATGTCACAACCGAGATAATTCCAACGACAGATAAATGAATAAATAAATTTGCCGAACTAAACGGTTGATTCCGCTGAATTCTAACTCTTCCAAAGATTTGTGTGTCACCGACCGTGAACGCGAACAGAAAGCAGAACTCGAGAACTCGGAAGTGTAATTTTTTTATATTATTGATTACTCTGTGGAACGATTAACCTCGTTCAAACATCATGTGTACATGTGAGGTTGAAGAAGATGAAAAGGCATGAATAACAATAAAATATATGAAGTAAAAAATAATGTACAAGACGCTACAGAACTCCCCCACCAGAGCGTTTGTGGGTTGTAAACACGATGAAAGAATGGCAGTGAGGAGAAAACAAACCAAACGCTTGATAGTCATATCATGTACTGTAATCTGTTAGATGTTTCGGCCACTGTACAGATCGCCTTCTACGTGTGGTACGTTGTTCAGGGGAACAAGGGGGCTGAGTTGCAGAGGAGTGTAGTACTGTTGGGGATGTAGAAGGGTTGCTCTCAGTCAACGTCGGTTCAGGTGGTCAACATCTTGTTCTGTGTAGGCTGGTTTCAACCGATCAATGGATACCGATTCACTTCGTCCAAACTTTTCAATAATGAGGAATTTCTCGTCCCGTTTAACCACTTTGAAGGGGCCGGGGTATCGTGAATGTAACGGTTTCTTGGTGGCGTCTTGGCGCATAAACACAAATTTGCATGTGAACAAATCTGGAGATTTTTGTTCCCGGCGCCAATGTTTACGGGTCGGTGTGAAACGAAGGCTGGACATGTGCTGTCGTAAACGTGAAATGTAGTCCGTGCCTAGGTCTGAATGAGTCGAGGGTTGAATCAGTTCTCCTGGGAGATGCAAGTTCATACCGTAAACTAACTCAGAGGTAGTACAGCCAACGTCCTCTTTAACGGTAGACCGGATTCCGAGGAGAATGAGTGGAAGGCGTTCACTCCACTTCGTTGCGTCGGACTGAGCGGTTATCTAGGCTTTCAGTTGTCGGTGAAAACGCTCGACTAAACCGTTAGCACAAGGGTGGTATGCTGTCGTTTTGATGTGCGAGCAACCCAGTAACTGCGTGAAATTGCGAAAAAGAGAAGACTGGAACTGGGTGCCTCGATCCGTAGTAATTGTAGATGGCACACCCAAATTAGCGATCCAGTGTTCTAAGAAAGTTTTAGCAACTGTCTCTGCTGAAATATCTCTGATGGGCACAGCTAAAGGCCAACGGGTAAAACGGTCGATTACATTCAGTATATGCGTACAATCATTGGAGGGTGGTAGTGGGCCAATGATGTCAAGATGCACATGGGAAAACGGGCGCCCGGTCGGGAGAATGTGCCTGGTGTGGTAACCGTATGCTTGTGCACTTTACTCCTTTGACACTCCAGACATTGTTGTGACCAAAGGCAAACGTCTTTTTCATAGAGGGTCAAGCAAAGCATTGTGAAATCAATTTCAGTGTGCCGCGTTTTCAGGGATGAGACAAACGGTGGAAATGATTGAAAACAGTGCGTCGGTAAGAAAGTGGAACGAAAGGTCTGGGTGTATCCGTTGAAGTATCACACAAAATGTCGCCAGCTTGCGTCGGTAAAGGGATGGTAGACCATTTCAAGGACTTACAGATGGAAACGTCCTTCATGTCCCCACTGCACTGCTGGGCTGTGACCATTTGAGACAAATCGAAGGAAGGAGGTGATTGGACTGAGTTGACATCAGGTCGTGATAATGTATCAGCTACGATATTGGCGTCATCACGTAGGTGTCGGATGTGCGTGGTGAATTGGAGATGTAGTCCAAATGTCTGATTTCGCGCGGAGAGTACCGATCAGGTATAGCATGAAAAGCAAATGTTAAAGGCTTGTGATCGGTTTGCACAACAAAATGTCGACCTTCCAAAAGATGCCGAAAATAACGGATCGCCAAATAAATGGCCAGCAATTCACGTCCAAATGTGCTGTACTTAGTCTGTGCTGGTTGCAACTTTTGCGAGAAAAAGGCCAGGGGTTGCTGTTCACTATTCACAGACTGTTCCAGGACTGCACCGACCGCAGCGTTTGATGCATCTGTGGTGAGAATGAGACGAGCGTTTTGATCGCAATTGATGAAGCTCAGTTTTGTGGCATGACATAAGGCTTATTTTGCTGTCAAGAAAGCTGCTTTGGCTTCAGGTGACAATTCAACTAACTTGCGTTTAGAGTTACCTAGGTCAGTTACAGGTTCTACAATGTTCGCGCAATAGGGAATGAAACTTCAATAGTAGTTGAGTATGCCGAGAGATCGTCGCAGTTATATCATCGTAGTGAGAGTCGGAAAAGTCGAAATAGACTCAAATCTATCTGGCAGAGATGTGATGCCGGTTTGGTCCATGGGATGTTTCAGAAAGTCCAATGAGTTAACTCCGAAGGCACACTTGTCGATGTTGATTCTAATATCATATTGCGCGAAACGTTCAAAAACAGCACGAAGGTGAGAAGAGTGTTCCTCGTTTGAGCGGCTAGCGATCAAAACATCATCGATGTAGACGTGCGCAAAATGGAGTCCGCGTAATGCTTCGTCCATGAATCGTTGAAATGTTTGAGCTGTATTACGGAGCCCGAAGGGCGTCCTTGTGAATTCAAAAAGTCCGGAAGGTGTTGTAACGGCTATCTTTGAGATGTATTCTTCCGTGACCGGGGTGTGATAATAGGCGCATACAAGGTCCAATTTAGAGAGGATAGTCGCGCCAGTCAGTCCTAACGAAAAGTCGTGTATATGGGGTATAGGGTGCCTGTCCTGAATTGTGCAATTGTTGAGAGCACGGTAATCACCGCAAGGTCGCCAACCACCCGGAGACTTTTTAGGTACCATGTGTAGCGGTGTTGTCCAAGAGCTGTTCGAAGGTCGAATTATGCCCAACTGAAGCATATGTTCGAATTCAGCTTCGGCTATTTTGAGTTCATCTGGATGTAAACGGGGTGGACAGGCGGAAACCGGAGGACCGCCTGTTGTAATGTGATGTTCCACACTGTGCTTAACCGTCTCGGTATGTGAGCACGGCCGAGTTAACGAAGGAAAATCCTTCAAAAGTGCTGCAAACGACGGTGTTAGTGGGAGAGTGGGTCGGATGCCAATTGACGCTATCGTCGATTGAACACCATTTACTGTGCAGGCGGTAGTGTTGCCAATTAGCTCACGCCTATTGATATCAACGGCAGGGTCAAAGTGTGCCAGGGAGTCGGCAAACGGTAAGGACCAACGGAAACATCTCCGGAGACCAAGATCGACAGTAAGTGAGCGTTCCCCGAATGTTTTGATGAGACTTTGATTTGCGGCCTGTACGGTGTACTGGCCTGACTGAAGTTGATCATTTGGTTGTGGAGGAATGACGCTGAGCTCGGCTCAGGTATCGATAAGAAACCGCAAGCCGGTCGAACGATCCCTGATGAAAAATAGGCGACTAGTATCTGCTTGGCCAGCAACAGTCGTCGCCGTTACTGGCTGGCCTGCCGGTTTGACGGTGACGCGTCGCGAGTTCGGAATGTGCACGGCGGGATGCACTTCTTTGCTTTGTCCCGAAAGTTTTGGTGGTGCCAGCACCACTTTGGTCGAGTGCGCGAGTTAGATCGTGTACGGCTTTTGTGTGGTTGTTTCTTCAGTTCGTTAATCTGCATAGCCATATTGTCCATACGGTGGCACATTTTCTCTATCAAAAGTTTCAGGCTATCATCAGTTTTAGGAACTGAAGGGGTTGACTTGGGAACGGTTACGGTCGTGGTGCCCACTGGCTGTGGCGGGAAAGTTTCTGCTTTCGCGAGCCCAGAAGACCTCTCATATAACGTAAGAGTTGAGATGGAGACCGATCACCCAACTCNTAGTATAGGGGAAATCAGCTGGGATTGATTCCAACAGATCTTCCACTTCAGCTGCGACACGTATGAAAATCTTATTTTCTCTGATGTTATCCGCCTGGTGGTAAAAACGGCCTCGATCTGATAGAATCACAATCAAGGGTTTCGGGCGCTGTACTGAACTAAATAGTATATGGAAACTCAGGTGTGAATGGGAAGTCGAAATCTGATGAAAAGGAAAACAAATAACTCACAATAGTTCGTGGAGGCACGTTGGTTTAGTTTTCCACTACAATGTGTTGATTCAACTGCTTTATTTTGCACTGAAAACAAGAATAGGGTCGACATTGCTGACCACGTGCTGCGGTTGTACAGTAGCCAATGCCCACTTTGATGATGACCGATGACTAGTGGGAAAAATTTCATCGATATGATAATTTTGAATGCAACCAGTTGTAAACAGGTACTGGCTTTTGAATTGAACCAGAAGGATTGTCTTCTCAACTTGAGATCAGAACTGTTTGGACCTTACAAACAGTCTACCATTGCCTCGTGTTTTAACTCAACTATCCAACTGAAAACAAGTGAATTATGTCAAACACCCAGATATCACAACAGAACGTTAAATGTTACACCTGCGAACAGCCAATCTGCTGACATTGTGACTCGCGATGATGCAATATTGTAAACAGTATGTTACCGTTCAGACTCCTATCGCCGCAAGATGGGTCGACGCTTAGATGCATGTTTATTTGACTGACAAAACTCAGAAGCCCTTCATCAAACTCGTTGTAACACACAAGGTGTCATCGAATTATGAAGCCAGACTGCATGTTGTTCGTTTGTAGACGTTTTTAATCACTTCCATATTCCAACTATTGGCTTATAAGTAGGTCCACAAGATCGCATAGTATTTGCTGACCAGCTGGTCGCTACTTAAGCTTCTGGCCTCGAAACAGCATTAGAAGAAGCATCCATATGTCATATATGACACATGGTTGTTGAAGAACTGCTAAGTCCTCGGTTGCTGTTGTATTTCAAGTTGAACAACAATCATATTTGATCGCAGCCGTCGCATTCAGATAGACTTTCCAGTCAGCCTCTTTCGAAAAGAAGCACTAAACTCGAGTTTCGCTCTCATTAGAGCATATCCTTGCCACGGCCGGGGTTCGAACTCCGGCCACAACCCTTCTTCGGTAATCTAAAATATCACCTAACAGGCTTACTGCGATCGGAGATTTCGATCTGTCTCGGAAGTCCTAATCGCGGGGTTATCGATTGGAGTTAACAGGCAGTAACTGTGTCTCCTCTCGAGACGATCGGGCAACCTGATCATTGCTCACAAGCGAGAGTGGTTGAGCGTTCACATTTGATAATTCGGTCGTGCCTAATGTGAGGTGAATGGCGCAGTGGTTAATACGGTTGCCTCATGATTGGAATGCTCGGAGTTCAAATCCCGGCCGTGGCGAGGATATGCACTACTGACGAGCTCTAATGAGAGCGAAACTCGAGTCTAGTGCTTGTTTTCGAAAGAGGCTGGCTGGAAAGTCTATCTGAATGCGACGGCTACGATCAAGTGTGAGTGATGGTCAACTTGAAACTAAACCAAATCCCCGACTACCGATCAGTGGTCTTGTGTTATCTAGAGGACATCAGTTTGGAAGAAGACTTAAAGACGTGAAACGATACCAATTATTGAAAAAAGTTCTTTGCACCCTCAACCACTGACACACTACTGTACATAATCGTTTTGCCATGAAGATAGTCTAATCGGGCGAGTAGAAAGAAGCGAGAAAACGATCCGAACAAGCGATGTTCAACCAACTAACTTGAGACAGCACGGAAGAAGAAGAACACTGACCAAGTGGACCTCAACCTGGTGGACAAAGATAACCAAAATCAAGTTCTGTTTCACAATTGTATCAAGTTGTGTGCACCTACTATCGCTGATAAATTGAATCAGAAGACGGATAATTTAGAAGTCAATAATGGCAGAAGTATCGAGTGAACAATCCTGTTATATAACATACACTTTCGTTTGTGAGTAGGACAGCACAATTCGTAAGCGACTGTCGGAAACCTGCATATGTACCACGTATGACGTGTTACCAGGGTAAATGACGACGCGCTGCTGCCAAGCAGATGCGGATACACGTCACTCGCGTAAGGAAGTAGTATTTGTTGTTCTGTTTTCATATACTTTATCACGGATTTTTTGTAATCAATAACTTCTCAGGCAGAAAGTCTTTTGTGGTCACAACGATACGAATTTACTGAAAAAATTCCTAATAGGGAAGCAAGTACTGCTAAAGAGAACAAAGGATTGCCCAACATGAAGACAAGCAAAGGCAAATTATGAAACGGTTCGATGCTAAATATGTGATGAGGTTTGGCGGATTGCAAAGATGGACTCGATAGATAAGAGGGTGCATCCAAGGATGCAATGTTCAACGGCTCACCTGTAGTGTATGAACGTATGCACTGTCGAACACATTCGATACGAATGAAGGTAGCACTGCATACTTCCCATAAACGATCAAGAATAAACGAAAATGACGGTTTTAAGAGGCCTATGTGTCTGAAGCTATGATTTTAATATCGGATCAGTTACCACTGAAATGGGTTGCTCGCAGTCTAGGAAAGTACTCCCTCCAATGGTAAACTTGCCCGGGGCGCAAATTTGTTTCATTTTGAGAGAGAGAGAGAACATATCAGTTTAGTGGAACTTGATCGGTATGGTTGTATTAAAAAGTGCAACACAGTTTTTCTTGTAAGAACGTTTAAAAGAAACGTACAATCATCGTTAACGCATGGACCGTAACATGACTGGTCGTATTAAGTTAAAGCACGATAGTCTCCGCCAAAAATACAGTGTCATCAAACACTCCCAAAAGTCTTACTTGTTTTGACAACTATACACCAATCATACCAATGTAAATTGTGGTAAACAACGATAACATATGCCGCTAATTTCTCTTGAAAGGTAGAAAACTGGTGAACTAGGCTGTAAACATTAGCATGATTTCGTACCAAATCAGTCTTCTGCGGCCGACGTGCTATTCGTTATGGATAAGTCGAAGATCACTGAGTACGGCTCTGCTCTGGTTATCACCTCTGACTTTAAAAGACTTTTAACAACTTGCAGCCTACGTATGCTTACATATAGTTGGCAGGCAGATAACGTTGAAGCCGAGAACCATGGTTGTGCCATCTCATTCATCGACGGTAAGATGATTCACGATGGAACTGACACCGGTCTCCTTGTCCCTATTTTCTCCGAGAACATTTTGATTGATGGATTTCTGATTTCATTGCTTGGCCATTGCCATATTACTGAATTATCTCAAATAATACTTGATACCTTAGGCCTGATTCCGGATAATTAGAAGGCAAGTGATTCCAGTGAGCACAACCTATTAGAAACCGCTCTGATTGCACCTGTACAACTTAAAGGTGAGGGATATGCCCAACAAGGTTAGTTTCGTGGAGCCGACTATCTGAAAACACCTTCGAAATAGACGGAAAGCTATATGCGCTGCCGAGCTGGCTCTCATCGGGTGTTCTCTCTGGCATCCTCATGGCATCAGCAAGCATCAACAAATGATATTCTGGATAAACACTGTAAACGATTAAGGAACTTCCCAATCCATTTGCCTGAACTTTCCCATTCGGTAACGTTTAATCTTTAGGAGCTGGAATGTATAAGTAATCATTAAGGCATAATTAGTTAGTCACCTATGCAGGATTAGCAAGTGACCGATTTGAGTTTTGCCTACATTCAACGGTTGGATGGAAATGGACTTCTATCTTAGGATCAACATTTAAAATCTTGTCAACACTTATAGGGGCTCATTTATTACAATCAAACGAATCCCAGTTCTATGCCATGTCGACATGTATATATTTTCGATGGTTGCCTTTCTGAAAAGTAGAAAACTGCTAGATAGTAAAATAAACTTAACCGGCCTATCTTGGTTTCGTAGTGACCACCGAATCGTAAAAAAAACATTAGGTCCAAATTATCCATACTTTTTCTCGAATTTCACCTCACGTTTTCACTCAACCTGACCTTGAGCTCGGCCAAATAGTTTATTTACTACCAGTCCGGATAATCAATTGACCAATTTTTCCCGGATTTTTTCCGCGACGCGAAATTCTAGCGAATTGCTTTCCCTGAGCAACGCCCTCCTAAATGGACACTGTCAGATGACGAACTGCATACAGGTATCAGTACATTTGACCTTTAGGGCGAAATGTAACCGCTGTCTCTTGTCGATTTAGTCAGTTAGCCACTTACGTGAAACCGTAGTTACATGCTGCGCAATTGTCGACGTACCTGTCAGGCCACAAACAGTTTGACCTGACGAGTTACGGACCACTCATTGGATAAGGCAGGCCAATCCACTCTCCCTCTCGCACGCGCTCTGTTTGTTCCCAGCTGTTGACAGGATGGACATCTCCCATGCCCAGGTTACCTGGTGACGGGTTGAACAGAGCGTGTACATAACACAACCGCTGCCGGTTGTAATTTCACATATCGCCAAACGGTTGTTTGGTTGGGGATTTTTGGGTGCACAATGAAATGATGTGTTTATGTGATGATGGCGATGAGTCTCTGTGGAAAATGGGAACATGGACAACCGGGCATGATGACTGACAACATAACAAACACTGCTTGACCATAAATCCACCAAATTTGACTTCCATACTAACCGTTCGCCTAACTGAACATCTAGTTGTAAACCAACGTATGATCGTCGTTTGCAATAAGCCTAACAACTCTCGGTAAATTGTTAATTATGACCATATTTGTGTGCTGCCCATACTAAAGTTGGGAAGACGTAATATCAAGATCACAGGTTTGCAGCGAAATTCTGTCGATTCTATACGATAAGTTTTAACAGACATGAAACCAGTTGAGTTTTGTGCCTCCGGAAGCACTTGCTACTTCAATATTTAAAAACCTGTAGGCATTCATATGTTCGTAGCCGATTGTTCCTGAATTCTTCCCAAATATCGTAACGTTTGCGTTGTCAAGTCCCGTTATCTCTACAAACAGTTTGTAATCGGTTGTATTTAACTCACGGCTAACCTGATAGCAGAGCACAACAAATAAGAACGTCATAAACGGCCTACTTGATTTTGAAAGCTTTCTACAAAATTGAGACCACACCAACTGCATCCGAACCGTATCAGATTCTGACCGTTAACCACATATTTCATTTTGATATTGTTTCAAATAAGCGAAGTTGTAACAAATGCTACTGAATACTAGATAACGCACTACATTCAAATCGTCTGTTTTATGTCGGACGAGAATGAGTCGACCGGTTTAGTGGCAGCCCACAGATAGAAGCCAGGTTGGAAACTAGTAAGATTAAACTAATCAAAACGTTAATTATAAGCCCCTTGAATGTTATCTGAATGATGTTGATAGTGAATTTGGTTCGCCCACAGATTCGACGGCGCGGTCCTTTAGAAACGCATGATACTTCCAGTTGTATGCCATGTCAGTGGTCCCGACTGGTCACCGGTAATCTCCCCCAAATTATGTTCTGGGTGGCAGTGGCGCTTGTTAAATCACGACCACAGCTTTTACCTTCAAAATTTCACCTTCCGTTTACCTGGTCAGATGGGTACACTGAGAGCTTCTCTGGTAGCTCTATGGAATCATGAATGTTGGTCCTTTTTGAGGGACTTCAAGGTCAGTATATCTACTTGCGGCCTCTTTGGTAAAATGTTTCACATCAATTCTCAGTTGAATTTACTCAAGCCAAGACAAACCACTAATGCGCTGGGATGATGGCGGTGAACGGTGACAACCTGAATATCGGTAATTTCCATAATCGGTTTGTCAAGTTGGAATGTGATTAGCCCTGGGCTTGTGGTGGGTCATTTTCTCCATATTCATATTACACCGTTGATGTTCATACATTGTAGTGATGATTGGCGACGTCTAGACTTAAAACACATAGCTAGATTCTCCAGGTTGTCCACTGCGTCGCACTGAGATACTGCAAGAGAAGGTTGACTGCGGTGCTGTACAGGGCAGACAAATGCATACGCCAGGTTTCGGTCCGGGTTTTCCGGTTCAATGCTGTACGAGGATGACAGCGGTCACTGATGCCAGATTAGGTTTTTATTTCCATTCCAGAGAATTGCAACAGTTGTTGGTATTTGAAGTCTAATGCCTTCCGTTCTGGCTGAAGCACTTTTACGGGAAATTGATTCTCTGAAATGCCTCTTAGGAATACTTCCAGTGATTTGGAACAGGAGTTGGCTGGTACCGACAGTAGCAGTCTACACACATTTTTTTGCCAGGCTAGAATCACCTCAGATCAAGGAGTCCACTCATCAATTCGAACTATGAGATTTTGTGGGCTAACATTGGAACACGACTATTTTTCTGGCGTGTGCGTTGACGTCCAATCACTGGCACGCCTGTCTTGCAAAAGGTTTCATGTTGTCGATCCTCCCTTGGCGTTTGGAGAGATCATTTGTTGTGTTCTCTTAGAAGGAAGACTGGACGATAAATCGATTTCTGCAACCGAGCATGCCATTCTACTGGTCCACTGGTCTTTCGTGCATTTTACAATCAGGAATTTTCTACTCTACATGTAGGTGCCATCCGTACCTCAATGTAGATAGCATAGCTCCACAATCGTGGATATATCCTATGCTTCAGAAGGTGGACCTATTGGAGATTCGTTGTTTTCTTAGCCGGATATCTGTGGGTTTACATGATCTAGATTTTGTCGCAGCATTCATCCGTCTTCCAGTTGCGTCCGGATGACTTTTTGGTTAATACGTGTAACGGGTTGCCACACCCCATCACTAGGTAGAAACACAAGAATGGGATAAGACTGAAACCTACATCTCTCTTTAGTGTGCTTGTCAAAACAGTCTCCAGCTAGTTACTACTTGGCAATTACTTTTGATTGAGGGCTTTTGTGCAGTAGGTCCAGCAACTTGGTGACCACGAAGAAACAGGAACCCGGCAAGACTGCTGTCGTCAGCTTCGTTAACAAGATTCTCACAAGCAAATAGAGCGCGGCCCAGAGACACGCGCAAACGGGCACTCGGTTGGTTCTTCAACATACTCTTCACTGTTAGCATGCCCAAACCTTCTTTGCAGGCAGTTTTGGGCCATGAGACTGAGCTATAAAGTGAAATCGCATGCCTCCGTTAGCAGAACTGCTGGAATACTGTGACAAAAATTCCACCTGCTGGATTTGTTTGCTTGGCTGATAACGTACATCGTAGTCGTAAACTGTTGGTATAATACAACACCGCTGAAGCATAATCGCGGAATTAGACTAAATTATGGGGTCTGGTGGTCAGTAACACTTTAAAACCGATACTCGGGTGAACGTTTTTACAGTCCCTTAGCCGTTCCCAATACCAATGGGGCATTATTTTCTGTGGCCATATCCTCTTTGTCTTGTTTAGCAGTCTTTAAAAACGCTTCGTCGGCAAACAGCTTTGTTCCAATAGAGCATTTTATCCTTCAACCCAGCTGTGATTGGCGACATGCGCTCCAATGGTAGGAACGGCACTTAGATCCGATGATCCACAGTACATATGATGCTACGCATAACCGTCTCATTCGAATGAGTTTGTGTCCAGTCGCCTACAATGTGAAAGTGGTTTAGCTACTGAAGAAAAATTCAAGATAAGGTGTGTTGTATCGTGCACAGCCCATAATCGCTGGTAGGTTGTCCTGTTTCTTAGGCTACTCTCCATTGGCCATAGGTCGGTTTGGAGCTGAGCCCAACTGTGATTCATGGGACTTCCAACTGTGTGACAATAAAGACGTATCATAACAGTTAACCAGTAAGTTGACACCGATGAAGCGCAAAAGCACTGCCGAAAAAAGTTTGTTCCTGGTCATCCCGCAGACGGCTGAATCATCCTGGTAAGCAGGTGTCTCAAATAGTTAGTGGGGAATTCGCTGTAGAAGAGGGGGAACATATTCATGACGTACTCATTGCCACTAATTTTCTCGCTGGGCGTCCAGTGGCTTTGCAAATAAATAGTTAACATATATCAATCCTAACAGAATGAAGATTAGTGTGCAGCGACTTAATAGAATCTTCGGGTTCTGATGTGATGATCTCAAATCTCCGTTGTCTCGGGTTCCTCATCATTCAGTAGTTGCTACATGTACTCGGAGTTTTGCCATCGCCTTCCATTGCAGTCGGAGATGGAGTGTTCCAGGCGGACAAATTTGTTTCCAGATTCCTATGGAATTCATAAGAAGTCAGTTGTGCGAAGAGTTGTTTTCGGTAATTATCATCGGGATTTTACGATCACATAGAGTACATGCGTTTTATAAATGAAAAATTAAAGCAAGTCATTATGATCATAGACGTGGGGTGGCTGACAGTCTACTGGCAGGGGTTGGGAATGCTGGTGAATGTGTTACACTGCTCTAATTCTTCATATATAAAATGCATGTACCCTATGTAATTGTAAAAGCTCAATGAGACTTGCCGAAAACAGCTGTTCACACAACAGACAAATTTGTACTGGTGCATATACCTTCTATCTCGATTTGATTACGTTTCCAATGTACTCTTTCTCTGAGACCACTAGGAAGAACCTTGTACTTTAAGAAGACCGGTGCATCCGATGCTCCTGACTATGCTGCAATCACCTTCTCACAACCTGACCTACTCAAACGACAAACAAGTCTGGATTGCACTACTGCCTGCCTTTCCGCAGAAGATGACAGATTATGTATCGAATCAGCGACTGCTCCCTTTCGAACTGATAGATATATTGCTGTTAATGTTAAAGAGGAAAACATATTGCGCACCGGAGTGAAATTTGAGGCTCCAATGTACGAACCGGTACATCCCGAACGTCATCCATGGAATGTATACTTGACTGAACTGTACACTGCTAAACGCACATCTGAACTCTGTGAGTTCTGCGATTGAACTTCGGGAATCAATAATTTCTTCATAGACGTACAAAAGCGCACTCGGAAACTAATTACGAGTGCATTGTGGGCACTGGAAGTAGCAGATTCGTTACTTCAAAACTGCCGCTGGGTCGTTTGGCTCATATTGCTCAGCTGAAGTCAACAGCAACCGAACTAGTGCAGTTAGTGGTAATCGTTTAACTCCCCTAGGTAAGGACTGTAGAACAAGTCAGGTTCAGAGCAAAATGTGTATTCACTACACCACACATAACATCTCATCTAGTCTGTTATCGATTCTATAGATATAGGTCAGTATCAAACAATCTGATTGGCCAATGCAGACATGGCGTACACGATTGGCTGCACTCCACCACATCCTTCCCTTTTTAAAGAATCTTCGGTACTCTTCGGTTTCGTAGAACGAACTCGTTCTCTTCAATGGAACTGGAATCAGCTGCTCCGGAACTTGTGTTCATCGTTTCCTGTTTCCGTAGGTACACTCTGTTCCTCCTTAATGTCCCGTGGTTTGTGCGTACTACATAAGAACGCTCACCGTCTCATCCTTCCACAATCCCTTGGGCCCATCTGTCAGAGCCCATACCGAACGGCTAATTCCAACGGTATCCCCTTCGTCCAATCTTGGTAGCTCATGAGTCCCTCTGTTATACACTTGTCTTTCTCGTTCCATTCGTTGTTTCAAACGTTTTCTTACGGTGTCCCACGTGACAGTTTGTAGGGCTAGACGATCTTCAACTAGTGGTATTCGAGATCTCGTTCTTCTTCCCATGAGCCGTTGAGCCGGACTCAAATCTATATCTGCTGACGGGATGTTTCTGTGTTCTAGCAGTGCCAGATAGGTGTCTTCTTTGTCTGTTAAGCATTTCTTCATTATTTTCTTTGCCCCCTTCACAGCAGATTCCGCTTTACCATCAGACTGGCTGTGGTTTGGACCGGAGACTTCGTGTTTGAAGCGCCATTTTTCGGTAAATTACGCAAACTATTGTGCTGAAAATTGTGGACCACTATCTGATCTCACACACTCTGGAATGCCATATCTTGCGAATTGGGCTTTCAATCTGCCGATTATCTCCTCAGCTGATATAGCCTTGAACTTCTCAGTTTCAAAAAAGTCGCTGAAATAGTCCACCAAAAGTAGATGACTTGTCTGCATGCGGTAATAGATCACCCGCTACGTGTTGCTAAGGTCGCTTGGCGACTGAGCGGCACACCGTGGGTTCTTTTGGCTGTCGAGTCCTGTACTGCTTGCAGACCATACAGGTTGAAACAAAATCCTTGATAGGACTAGTCATGCCTGGTCAGTATACGGTATCCCTAGCGCGTCTCTTACAAATACGCACACCGAGGTGCGAACGTTGTATTTCTTGGGGAATAATAAAACGTTCTCCACGGAACACAAGACCGTTTTCTGTTGTCGACTCATCCCGGACCTTGAACTAAGGACTAATGATTTCACTCACTTGTCGTGCGTTGTTGGGCCAGCCGTCTCTGATTTGCTCTTCGAGCTTCTCTATCCCTTCGTCATCGGCAAACGTGGTAACCGTGAGTATGATTCCGCGAGCGTTATGTATACTTGTTCATATCCGGTGCAGTTGTCTTTTTTCGTTGCCAGTGGGGTGTATCCAATCTCGAAATTGTACTTCTGTAAGCGTACCAACATTGCTTGCAAACGGCGTGGCGCCTTGTCCAAAGGCTTTTTAACGATAGTTGCCAATGGTTTGTGGTCGGTTTGGACGATAGTTTTTCTCCCAAATGTGTAATCGTTGAATTTTTCCATTGCAAAGACCACCACCAGCAGTTCCTTCTCGATTTGTGCGTATCGGGTCTAGGCGCTACTCATGGTTCGACTTCGGAGGTCAATCGGCTGTCCGTTCTGCATGAGATGCTCCATTCCCATTTTGGCTGCTGTCACATTGTATCATTAACGGCAGACGTAAATCATAGTAACGTAATACAGGAGATTTGACGATTAGTTGTTTGATATGTTTCCACGCTCGCCCCTGTTCCTCTCCCCACACCCATGGCATATCCTTGTGGGTAAGTAGCCTGATGAGCTTCATGATTTGAGCTAAACAGGACAGAAATCGACTCAGGTAGTTAATCATTCCGTTGAAACGAGGAATACCCTTCACATCAGTTGGGTGTGCCATATTCACTATTGCACCGATTTTTGCTAGATCAGGCTTGATTCCTTCTCTGGATAAAACGTGCCCATGGGAAGTAACCTCGTTGATGCAATATTCAATTTTCTCTTGTTTGAGCTTGATGCCGACCCGTTGGTATCTGGCTAAAAAGAGTTCTAGATTTTTTTCATGTTCGACTTTGGTACGACCGTGGATCAAAACATCGTCAGTTATGCACATGACACCAGGTAGGTTCTCGGTTGGTTGTATTAGTCGTTTTGGGTATATTTCGCTGGAGACTTTCAATCCGAACGGTAGACGAAGCCAACGGAAACGACCAAAAGGTGTTCGGAATGTCGTTAACAAACTGAACTGTTCGTCCAGTTTTACATGCCAGAAGGCAGAGGACAAATCTACCTTGGTGAAAAAACAAGCGCCGGTTAGCTGAGGAAGAATGTCTTCCAATAAGGGAAGTCGAAAATACTCCCTCAATGCTGCGTTTAATGGTTTCGGATCGATGCAAATTCTCAATTCGCCGGATTTCTTGCTGGCTGTAGCGACCTGACTAACCAAATCGGTTGGCTCGTCTAATTGCTGTATCACTCCTAGATCTGTCAGCCGTATGAGTTCCTTTTCAAATGTCTCTTTTACTGAAAGTGGTAAACAACGAATGGTTAGCACGACTGGTTTCGCGTCTGAATCGATGCTCACTTTACAGACTCCTGGATGAGTTCCCAAAGTACTATCAAAAACACTGGAATCTTTTAGACACATGTTGATCAACGGCGAGATTACGTTAAGTACCCAGTTAAATGTTACCAATTCCAGAGCTTCGATTGCTTCCACTCCAAGAAGGGGTGGGAAATTTTCTTTGGCCACAAACAAAACTTGTTCGATACGTTTGTCATTAGCAGGATTGCGTAAGATCGCTGTAAATTTCCTTGTAGGCGTCAACGCTGTTCCATTCCACATTCGAAGCACGAGGTTTGTATTCGTCAGTGGTTCGTTTGGGACGCAGGATCGAGGGACGAGACTGACACCTGCACCTGAGTCCACCTGAGAGGTTATTGTTATTCCATTCAATTCAATTTCGGCAGATCGTATACCGTGGTGGGGTTCGTTCACTCCAACCGCACATACTGAGTACCTTCTAGGTTGGGTTGCATTCGCTACACCTGGACCACTCTTGCAGCAAACAGATAAATGATTCGCTTTACCGCACTTCGTGCAAGTTTTTCGCCATGCTGGACATTGTTCTTTCTTGAAGCCATGTGTTCTTCCGCAGAAAGTGCAGCCCGCTAGAGGGTTTCTTGGTTCTTTGGCCATCACACGATTGACATCCTCTGTCGAGTGAATTTTGAGGGCTTCGGCCTTTCTGTCGGCTGTCTCTTCATTTCGACACATATCAATGCATTGTTTGAGCGTCAACTGAGGATCCCTCAACAGTCTCTTGGTAAAATTGTCGTTTCTCATCCCGAAAATTAACCTATCTTTGATCAGTTTGTCATACATGCAGTTACAAGAACCGCAGGTTGTGGCCACGGATCTCAGAGCTTGAACAAATTGATCTACGGATTCTCCAGGTTCTTGGACGCGGCAATTAAATTTATATCTCTCAAAAGTGTCATTCGTAAATGCCAAACAATAACATTCTAATTTCTTCATCACGTTTTCCTAGTCTTCTGGGTCTTCGTCTGCCTCATACGGAAATGTGTTAATGCAACGGACGGCCTGTTCTCCGATCGCCTGTCGAAACATCGCCATTTGAAACTCCTTCTCGGCTTACGACAGTCGAGCTAGCGTGAAGAATTCTTGAAATTGCAACTTTCACATTTTCCATCTTTCTGGAAGTCCTTCATCCTCATTCATGTTCAGCTGGGGCGGTGGTGGAAGATTCAATCCCGCCATTGGGCTCACGCCCATCCAGTCTGGGTTCTTTATCTCTGTCACCATGTAGAACAAGTCGGGTTCAGAGCAAGATGTGTATTCACTACATTACACATAGCACCTCATCTCGTCTGTTATCGATACTATAGATATAGGTCAATGTCAAACAATCTGATTGGCCAATGCGGATATGGCGTACACGATTGGCTGCACTCCACCACAAGAACAGAGGGTTGAGTCCATGTTGACCAATATACGTGAACCATCGCGATCATTGACGTGATGAGAGTAGATAGTAAGTTCTACCGACCCGTAGTGAGGTGTCATAACCGGGCACTCTTAAACTCTGTGATGCTACTGGTTCTACTATGCTGATATTCGGCCCACGCTGGTAGATACTTGATTTGGACTTTTGGCACAATTTACGTTGAATCCATACTGTCGCTGTGGTTCCTTTCAAAATTCTTGGTAGTGATTCCTTCGACCACTCTGACCTTTCATTGGATACGCGACGCCGGATACTAACAGATGCCACTACACACTTGAGCATTAACGCATCCGTGTGACCGTCGCGGCCACCATTCTTATCCACACACACTCAGTCTTTTCTGCTGAGGACCTTTTTCAACTCTCCCCACAAGTAGTTGGGAAATCGAATGACATACCCATTGTGACTCCCAACGTCATTCATCACTTCTGAACTACGAATATTTCCGTATTGTCTACAATCCACCGGTTGGCTCCTGAGTAAATTAAACTTGATAGGGCAAAGTTCAAACACATGTTCGAACTAGGGATTATCTGGTCTTTCGAGAGTTCTTGAGTTCGTCACTAAATCTGTTTCTCAAAATGCCAGCTGTCTGGAGTTCTTACCTCCATTATAACCGCTTCGATAGGTAACAGTTCCTGATAAATACCCGATCCCGCGCGTGTAAAATTTTATGAATTGTTACGCGAGTAAAAGCGTCTTCATCAAAACTGGCGGCTGCCAATGACACGGAATCGTAGTAATTAGTTGGTTTGGCAATTCCTGGTTTTGCAAATTCATTTACACCACAGCCTTTCAGTGCTTAATTCACAAATTTACTACCCATCTGAAATTCGTTTAGTCGCTATTTCTGTGGAAAAAGAGCACGTTTAGTATTTGCTCAATCTAGTCGAACGGCTGACTAAGCACAGCAATGTGGTTAAACCAGCAAAGTGGGAAATAAGTAGACTGATCATCAGGATTTTGAGTCAACTGCTCTCGGATAATAGTATTGTCCATCTCCTGGATTAACTCCGGGTCATTTGGAATTATCCTGAACCTTCGTTCCTTGAACAGCTTTGCAGATTTTATATCCTGGAAATTCATTATCAACTACTTAACTTACGACGTACCACTTGCATCTGGTGGCCTATCTGTTCCTGTGAGATGATCGTAAACTGCCCTTTATGGATGTTGTGCGTACTGCCTTTCGTGAGCTTAAGGAAGTTATCTTTTATATAGCTCCGTTCTCATCTAGATAATAACTCACAATTACCGATTGCAACCGACGGTTCTGGCAAAGCTATTGTCGCCGAATCAAAACGGTTTGTTAACAATCACTGACAGTCGCCAACTTTACTTCTCGAAACAGCTGAAATCGGCTATGTCACGTTGTAGCACGTTGGCAGAGAGATACTCGTTGTTCGCAATACTATAACCCATTTTCAGCATTCCACGGAAGGCTGTTTGGTTGAATCGTAAGCCATCGGACGGTTGTAATAGTCATTGACCACTCCGTAGTCCGAAAAATAGCTGGCGTTTACCTTAGAATGGTGAATTCTAAAAGGTAAGTTCGTTAACAAACTTTCACCATTCCCGCAGGCACGACATGCCTACAATTTCTCCGTCAGCTGATTCAAACCAAGTAAGGCTGTTTTGATAGAACCTGAAAACTGTGAGCTCTCACAGAACTTCGGTCGCTGTGGTCGAAAGTTATCCATCGACTTCAGGAATGAAATATAATTCCGTTGCCATTTGGTAATCCGGTCCGGTGTATGGACTTTACATCCACCTTAGTAGTTAGCGACCATTTCATGCACGTTTCACACGCTCCAGATGATAATGCATGGTAGCACTGTAGGCTATCCATGGTGAATGGCCGAAGGTAAGATGAAACATTAACCATAAGTAAGCAAACAACAGTTCCAAAACAATCATGTAAAACGGATATCATCTACGGTTTTAGAGAAAACCCAATTACGAAGAATCTGGGCTTCAGCTGGAGTCGAACCAGTGACAGGAACAGCCAGTCCGAATGTCGCAAGCTCCTTACCAGTCCAATTACAAAGCCATACCGAGTGCTCGGAAATTTGACAGGTACACTCTGTTGTCCACCCGTCCCACTGTACCATATGGAATCCACCAAACGACCTGGCTGAACGATTGCCTCAGCTGGATCTTCCAAACGGTTCATGATGGAGCCGATGACGTCCATGTTGACAACGGAATTGCTTACTGATGAGTAGTCGGGGATTTGGTTTATTTTCAAGTTGACCATCACTCATATTTGATCGCAGCCTTCGCATTCAGAGATTTTCCAGCCTGTCTTGGAAGTCCTAATCGCGGGGTTATCGATTGGAGTTAACAGGCAGTAACTGTGTCTCCTCTCGAGACGATCGGGCAACCTGATCATTGCTCACAAGCGAGAGTGGTTGAGCGTTCACATTTGATAATTCGGTCGTGCCTAATGTGAGGTGAATGGCGCAGTGATTAACACGGTTGCCTCATGATTGGAATGTGCGGAGTTCAAATCCCGGCCGTGGCGAGGATATGCACTACCGACGAGCTCTAATGAGAGCGAAACTCGAGTCTAGTGCTTGTTTTCGAAAGAGGCTGGCTGGAAAGTCTATCTGTATGCGACGGCTGCGATCAAGTGTGAGTGATGGTCAACTTGAAAACGAAATTGCGATCAATGGGTAACGGAATGTAAGTATGAAACATTCGAGGTTCTAAAGTGGTTGCGTAGTTCAGCTGACAATACGTTCGCACCGCGTTTGGGCATGCTGTTTCTACCGGTTGTTCGAATCCAGCAGACGCCCTGATTTTGCACAATTGGGTCCCCTATAACTCATCACATCTTTCAAACTACTCGGTTGTGTTTTTATTCCACACGTATGTTGGGCAAAGCATGATATATTCAGCTTGAATTCGTTCTATGAGACCATCAACTGCCGGTGTTTTCGCGGTGCACATCTTCAGATGGATATAGCTCAAGGTCACTTGATTCGAAGTCTACGAATTACTTGGACTGTCCGCCGCCCAGGAGACATACTTTTCTTCCCACCAAAGTAAGTGGTTGGGATACGACGCAGTGAACAAGTCACAAAGTGTACACCTCATTCAGGTTCACGCGCATGTGGGTTCAACCGATAACCAATGATATCGCTCTCTCCTGAGCGACTTTCATCTATTTTTCGACTGACCTACTAAGGCCCAATCCACTGTGCGCAGCTTGAGTTGTTGGCCTTCGTAGGCGCGCTGCATACGTGGTCGTATTGCGTACAGTAGCGACGAGAGGTCAGCGGAACACTGCTGTACACTTTCTTTACCATGGTGAATCATAGTGTTCGTTTACGAGTACCGACTAACCTCCCCTTATCTGCGTCTACCACTTCACATGCTGTTTTTTGACTTCTAATGGCGGTCGATAGCCTCGTCAGCCTGTCCGTCTGCGTGCGTAGACCACGTGTCGTGCGTAGACATTCGCGTCGCCTATTAGATGAGTGAGACAAACACACAACCGACTTACGTTCATGATTGGTTCAGCAGCACATCATCGCCTTTTGTTCGTTCAACCGCTCGGTCTAAATGACGAGCGGACCCGAAGTTAGGCCAGTTGAGTCAGAGAAAATCGATCATCCAGACAAATCAATCGAAGTCGAGAGAGAATGGAAACGGGGGGCGTAACTGTCACGATAACAAGGAAGAGCTTAAGTCACAACCCTAGGGTAGAGAACCTAAGTGAAGTTAACTCAACAGTTTAGAGAACTTTTGCGACCGGCACGGTTCTGATTTTGAGGTTTATATTTTTGTACAAGAAGGGCTTTGTTTAAACGACTCCGACGAATATATTCTGTACTATGCAAAGCTAACATGTTGCTAGTAGCAAAGTTGTAAAAACACGTTCGGAGTTACATATATGCAACACCTATTGTACATGCTGAGAACAATGTGAGATCCAACACGGCTACCTTGATTTGATAAGAAGTAACAAGATTCTGCTTAACATAAACTGAGCATCGCTCAGAGTTGATCACGGTTTCTCCACAACCAAAACAGACTCTTCAGCCAACACCCTTCGAGAAGAAGCACTAGTCTGTAGTTTCGTTCCCAACAGAGCTCATCCGCAATGCATATCCTTGAAACTGCTGGGATTAGAACTGTCTACACCTTCAAGAGACAGCTATGTTGACCACTGCGCCATTCACCTTACATTAGACCCAACCGAACGACGACGTACATACGCCCGAGCACACTAGCTTGTGAATAAGGCTCAGGTTGCATGGTCGCTTGGTAGGTTTGAAGCAGTCGAAAAAGAAACCGATGTAAACAGTGTAATTGGCTGAATGTGACATGTCCGATCAAGCTTACAATTAGCACATGACTCTGTTGAAGGATGCTGAAGGAGTGTACAATAAAAGAAGGAAATACGAATAGTAAGGTGGTAATTTCGTATTCAGCGTGAATCACAGGAACATGAAATGTGATAAAGTGTGATAGACGAAACTGCATATAAAGATATGGAATGGTGGGAGACCCCATACTAACTGAATGCAAGCAGGTAAGCACGAAACTAGCATACTCTGACAAGTGGACTTGTTGGTATTGACAGTAGAGACTATATGCTAATTCAAAGCTGTTCCCATGCCAATTAGCACTTTGGACTAAGTCTACGAACACAAGAATCAAGTCTTCATCTACAGTCATTTATTCGTCATGACATCAAAGCATATTCGAACGGAGCGTTCCACACTGAACATACCCGAATACTGAGATAATAGTGTTTGTACTTTGGGCGATCCGCTTGCTGCTGCAGTTTCAGTGTTTTGTTTACACTTATTTGAGTTGTGCTCATAACTTAATGGGCGTTGGACTCATGGTTGTTTGTGTTTTCTCTTATTGCAGATTAATTATTGAGCTCCTCCCTTCAAAAGATCGTAGTCTCCTGATGTTTCCATTCCGTGGCGTGTCACAAAGTACGGGTTAGAACTGTCCAGCAATTTAGTTAATACCCAGTCTGAACCCCATTATGGAACGACATACGACAAAGAAAAATGATTTCAAGGCATTGATGCCGTGTATTATTGACAGCTCCTTGAAAAAAATGAACTGAAACAGATTTGTCGATCTAGCGAGGCGCTCAATGGGACGTATTTTTTTCATAAAGGCAAAGACTAATCAACAGGCTGGCTTATATAGAAGCCAATAGGAAGTCAGAAGTACCTAGAAGTTACAGTGAACTATGGCTGCCCAAAATATTACTTATCCTAGTCACTACAAGTGTTGTAACTTTGATGCGACCCAAACTATCGTGGACATATCTGATAAACAAATACCTATGGTTTTTCATTCATCTGCGTACCATGCCACAGACAATATTCCGCACTAATAGGAGTATCTCTACGATACAGCTCAACTTGGGACAGTTACCAGGCTTCACCTTCAAAAGCAACTTCTCCTCTGGAGGCAACTGCTTTCAGTAATTCATGGCGTTTGTACATTTATAGCAGTTATCAAACACGCACATATTAGATACAATAACTGGATGCTACCCATTTGTTGAGTAGGTATCAGAGCCGAAACTTTTGAACACTGTGCTGATACGTTACAGAGTGGTCATAATCACTGTATAGCGAATCCCTTACCTGGAGAAGCGGTGCTTGCTAGACAAAGTGAGCCCAGAGAGAACTGTTCTAAAGTAATGTCAGTCAGTGGAGACCACGTTGCAAAAGTGGTTAAGTCTCAGCAGTGTTACCAATGTCTGAATGATCATTAGCGAAGCAGGAATGATAGAACAAACAACGACCAATCGTCACAAATCCCACTTTTCAGTACATTTACAAAACACTGAGTTTCCTCGATCCAATTCACCGATAACGATAGAAGACATATATTGTGAAGTGTTTACTGTCTTCCATCACGAACGTAAAACATTAAATCACATAGGACATGTGGATAGAAACAACAACAGAAACAGTCAACTAATGGGTTTATATGAAACAAGGGTTATTATCAGTTCCAAGGCGGGACCGGACGGCGAGCATTGACTAACATTGTTTCGGAGAAACTAAACAACTTCGGACTCCGATTAGGTAACAGTACTTGAAAGGGATCGGTGGGGTAAACAACGTGACCTGTTTCCATGATTTGCTCTGCAATGGATGAAGTCAGATTTCGTTTCAATCGTTCAGTTGTCACTGCTCTATTGTGTCATCATGTGCACCAACCATTTAGGCATGTGTTCAGCCTTTCTTCGTCGTAGGCGCCAACCTGTTCTGCTGATATACACGTCGTCGAAACTGCAAGTGAACTGATAGATTATATGTGATACAGAACATTTCGGTAGATCACTATTATGAATAAGCTGAGCGACACTCCCAGTGTAGTGAGGCCGAACGATCGCTCCATGCTACTCACATTAATACTATTCACTAGTGAGGCAGGAGCATGGATATTGACATCGAAATAGCTGTGAGAAAAAATACGACAAGAAGCACTGAAGTGTAGCATCGCATGATATAATCGCTTTTGAATGGTAGATTCAAAAAGATCTGCTTCTTAGGAACCGTACTCACAGCAGTCTTGATCGGTCTTTCTGACTGTGAATATTGACGAACTTATCAGTATATCCGTTAGCGTGCAACATCTTCATTTCCTTATCCTCCGCTTGCAAGCAGGCATCGGTGCAAATCTCCCTTGATCTACGAAACAGGGTTCGCACCAGACCATGTTTGTAAATGATTGGTGCAAAAAGAAGCATACTGAAAATACTGACCGCTCCAAGTGGCTTTGCTGTGCACTGAGCGTTGTATGAATCTACAGTCCACCTCCGTGCTCTGAGATAGTGTGGTAGGCCATGCCCGAAATGTTTGGCTGGAAAGAGTTGTTTGACCCGAGCTACGTTTCCGTGCCATATTCACATATGTCAAACGGTCCTAGAGAATATTACACCACCTTATGAGAAGTATACTTTAGTTCAGCTCAGATCTCACTTACTGATGTCTACCGTTAAAACTGTAAAATCAATTGAGCCGCCTGAAATACAAACACCTTGCTGTTAATACTGGGGATGTACCCAATCTGAAGGGTCCCATCCGAAACCCCCGTTGCGGTAGCACTAGTAGAAGACCTGTTTATTGCGTAGTGGTTTTATTCAAAGTTGCCCATCAGCGTATCTATCTATCCAAATCTGTAATGCCATGTAACTCATAGTATAAACCATTACTTGATCAAGTGTACTTGGCTAGTGCATACATACATATATCCGTCTAGTTTTTTCTCACATCCAAATTTAATCCTGTTTCATTCTGTTCAACCTTTCTTTGACCTATGCTGTCTGCATGTTGAACCTCTTTTGTTCCGTTCCATCTTTATGTTGTGTTCCTATATAATCGTCCGGTTAAATATTTCTGGTAGTATCTTTCTTACAAGATTTTACTTAATTTCTCAAGTTCTCCTTAATAACAGTATAGTTAATGCGACACTCTAAATGCTAACCAGTATGTTTGGAATGTTTCAGTTACAGGAAAGCCAAGAGTTTTCTTTGTACAACCTACACAGTGTCAAATCAGATATCTGCAACACAACGAAATAGTAACACTACCAATAGTTACGGTTTATGTTGAAGAAGTTACACAACTTCTTTTGAAGAAAGAACAAGCAGTAGCGACAAAACTGGGCGACAATTTCTTTAATTAAAAAAATAGGGAAATTCAAAGCAAACTGGCTGTCAAGTGTATTGTACAAGTGACAATGCTCAACAGTTGAAAAATCTTTCCATAAGCATAGCAAATACAAATAACTTCATGGTTAACAATTAAAAAATCCCCTCCTATTATATGTTAAGAGTAAAAGAGGTAAAGAAATATATTAGTCTTTCAAAATTACGGACTGTTCAGGGCAGCAGATTGCTAGCACACTGACCGTTCATACGGGCACAACTATCAAAATCGAGGTAGCAGTCAATGCCTTGTTGTCTACGTAAATGTATCATAAATTTAAAGACAACTAAATCTGTCGACAGCGCCAGACTATCAAACCTGATGGATTTAAATCACGTTGTCAACGCGACGAATCCATTTCGCTCAATCTACCGAGTTAAGGCCATCCAGTCGAGAGCGATCAGGATTAGGATTGTGTCTGCAGCACAGACTATTGGGATTCATATGTATAACCCACCCTCTGCACCCAGAAACGTTTTGTTCAGGCTTTGGATCTGCCCTGACCAACCTCCCACCTGATTAGCCTACCAAGAACCCTTTGTTCAAATGGGTATTTGATTGCAGTGTGACATTAAAGTGATTGACCTCTTTAACCACCCGTCTCCCGTCTACATCCCTAACGATTCCCCCGTAAAATTTGTGATATAAATGTGATGCACTTAGCCTGGTGATGAACCACTGAAAACGGGCTTGTTCGCTACACATTATTTTTCATGACTACGCCGGGGATTTTTACGACATTATATGGAACTGCTGAACTCTTAGTCAGTCGAGTTTTGGAACCAGACTGCCTAGTCGACGTTACAGAGGGATGGCTCAGCACACCAGCTATCACTAATGAAACTACTGCAATATGAACAAAAAGTTAAACATGAATTACAATGCTACAAATCAAAGTGGAGTGGCAAAATTACCGGGTTGATGATGTACGATGATCAATAAAAGTTCGTCGCCACAGTGCGCGTAACCAGTCCATTTTCCTGATGTACAAAGGTTCTGCGCAGTTTCACTGCGAATTTACAACTGGATCAGCTGATAGCGATTGTTCTGATCTTTTCCGCATGATAACTGTTGTTCTTGTTTCTGAATAGACTGCGAACCATCCTCCGCCTAGTCACATCCTAAACCTTCATAGATGCTTGTTTTGTTCCCAGAGCTCTTTGAAACACTAGTCTCAAATGCCTACTCCTAAAGAGAGGGCAGATGTTTCATGTAATTCAAATATGGACCCCATAGAAGCCAAGAGAGCTACTGCAAAGGAATCGTGTTAAAAAATGGCGATAGTTTACAATTATATCCCTGGGAATTTTGACTTACTAAGTGATCGGTCGAGAAGCGCAGAAATATCCTTGATATTACAAGAGCATGACAATAAATTACATGAAGTAAGTTGTGCGAACAGCTGTTTTCGGTAATTCTCATCGGGCTTTTACAATTGCAAAGGGTACATGCGTTTTATATATGAAAAATTAGAGCAAGTCAAATGGGTCATTAAGATCATAGACGTGGGGCGGCTGACAGTCTACTGGGGTGGGGTGGGAGTGTTGGTGAATATGTTACACTGTTACTCGTGCCGGCCGTAAGACTGGCATTCGTCGGTGTCAGTTGGTTCACGCTTGCCTGAGTTTCAAGCAGCTATTGAATAGTTGGCCAAGGGGGATGTAGGGTTTGCACGAACTGTTTTTTGGCGCACACACACACAGGGGTTGTAGAGTCTGATGGCAATAACCTCGGCCGTTGA
>QNGE01002021.1:56442-131721 GCA_008508345.1 Paragonimus westermani | reverse complement strand
ATGATGATGATGATGATGATGATGATGATGATGATGGATGTGCAAACCCTAACTACCTCTTCCAGGAAAGGACTTTGAGAGTCCACCCGAACCTGTTTCTGATGAGCCTACTTCATAAAACATTAGGGTTTTCCATAGTTTTTGTTGTCGAACGAAGTTACTTTTGTCATTTTTACAGCGAACGACCCTGAAGGTCATCCGGTTCCGGGCAGATAAGGCCCTCCTGCGACGGGATGACCCATGGTGCCATAGTGCTGGTAGAAATTTTGTATGACGCTTCAAAACAGATTAGTTATCAGCCATGGTTTCACCATGCTTGTTGTCCACAGCTGCATATTCGTTGGGGATCCCACTTGTGCTGTACTCGACTTGTGTCTGATGTTCGCTGTCTGATCCTCAACAAGGGACCGCGTCCTCTGATGTATGCTTACTGTGCTTAACATGCTTCTGCATATTTGTCTACATATATGCACATACACCTGAACACAGCATCTGACGGCAGTCATATTAATGTTGTCAGCTTTGATTTCTGTGCTTACATCAGCGTTACGCCATATGTGCCATTGACCACAGAACGTTCGTGGACCATCCGGACTACAAACTGTCCAGGAACCATCCCATAAGCTTTTATGGGTTTTCTGCGTCTGCTCTTTTGTCGAGCTGACTCTCTTAGTTCATAACCAATCTCCTCATAAAAGTCACCTTTTACGCAGTTGGAAGACGCACCCAGTGGTGTTAACTTATCCATCCCAGATATAGAGCAAATGTCAAATTACTGAGCTTTTGGTATTGAGAAGTATTAGATGCTATTGTATGGATCATTGTTCCTAGCCATTTCAGTTAATATGAGTGACGTTAACTGTGCATTGCACCGTGTATTTACGGTTAGAGTTTTGTCACTATATCTCTTTGATGAAAATATTTTGCTACTGGTAAATGTAAGCGATTATTAACTGAGTTAAAGACTTTCTCAGAAGTGAACTATATCGGTATTCTTGTGCTAGCTGATTCCGTACATATCAAGTATTGTGGTTAGATAGTTCCACTTTAAAAAGATAATCCGTTTTCTTCCCTGGCACTTTGCGATATTTGTATCATTCAGTCCACTAACTACCCAGTTCGTTCAAGCGAGCGGCTGCATTCTGCCAGATTTGAACACTACGAAGAACTGGCCCTCAGCGCGAACGCAATGCCATCTAATTGGTCACCTAAACCAGTTGATTTGCACAACCTCGAATCATTTGCCAGAGCGTTTACAGCGAAGCGGTGCGAACTAAGTGAGCATTTATTCCAAAATAGCCCGCGATATTATACTATCCCTTGTCTCATTTATATTGATTCCAACTGTTTTCGTTCGAACCAAGAAGAAAGTGACACGTAGATTTTGATTTCCATTCGTTTTAAGAATTTGTTGGTGACGTCCGTATTTTGTTCTAGTCGGCATTCGAGTTTCTGTATTACGTCATGCAGTGTGTTTCGATGACCGCATGCACTTGTGGAAAAAATCAGCACAAGAACCCTCTCACATTACTCAAACATGTGCAATTGTCACACAGTGACCTTGATTTCAAACGGACTCGACTGGCACTATTCTCCAAACCAAAGCTGAACGATTAACAGATATTATCCTCCCATAATTGCTGTAAAGACTAACGTACCTATTTCGGGCTGTGTTCACCATCTTAATCTCACGTTTTAGCTGTCGCTTGGTCTCAACCTATCATTACTGTCTTGTTCAATGTTGAACGTTTATCTTTTTATTCTTCGCTTGAACTCTAGTAAATCCTCATCATCAAATAACCTGCTCGTTAAGAGTTGTCTGTTGCCGTATTCTCTTTTCTGTTTGCCAGATCTCCAGCAGAAGGTTCCCCTATTTTGCACCGCTGTGCATTTCAAGTGGATTCTCCTCCACCTCACTCATTGATTATATTGTTTCTAAGCCCATCAGCACCTGTGTTTAATTTGCCCACGGGCTTCTCTCTGATTCGCCCCACATTCCTCATAGAGTATTCACCAACTGTGTGCCCCGTAGAAAAATAGCCTTCAAAGCCTCTGCTTTTTGGACTCTCGCCCACAACGTCAGTTGTTCTTTGGCTTGCACGTTGTCTTTGCGTGTGACATGAAACGATAATTGATCTAAGGAACCGATTAATCGGTAGCTAACCTCGTTACGTTTTACCCTGTTATTTTTCTTCGCAGTAATGTCAGCCATTCCACCACTAAATGTTTAGGATACACAGTATATACTGGCTAAACATCCCGTGCATCAAGAGTGAGTACAACAACTTGTAGTTGTTGTTGAATTCTAATTTTAGAGCCATTCTCCAGTCCATTAACGTTTTTTAATAAATGTTCTCCAGAAATGATGTTTGCATTGATTGTAGATCTTGGGCAAGTTGACGTGGCCCGCTCCCTGAAGCTGCTGTACGGAGTTCACCGTAGTTCTACACTTATTTCTCGAGTGGAACGTATGGACCTGAGTTTGAACAACTTCCTACAAATATATCCTGTTTTACTTCAGTGGCTGAAGGACACCGAGTTCGACAAATCACGTGACGCGATCATTCGGGCTGCGTTGGATACAACTGAAGGAACAGTTCCATCTAGTCCATTGGAGAGTCTGGTGAGTGATCAACTGCCTAAAATGTTCTAATTACCTGCCATTGTTAATTGCGTTGAGGGTGTTGAAGAGCTTCTTATGACCAATAAGCAATATGTGGACTTTTGGGGTGAACGTACTTGAAACATAACGAAGACACGTGATGTACCTTCAAATCTCCATTACCTGTGAGGTTGTAAAGAGGTCTGATTATCGATTAAGGTGACGGTTTACACTGTGTTTGCTCTACGGATCGGGTTTCTGTCCTATTAGAGTTTGAGGCCCCAAAGGCCCCAGCGGCCAGGGACCCATATCTCACTGACCATTCATAAAGCAGATACCGTAGTATGTGTCACGGCGTTGTATGGGTTAGACAAACATTAGGTCTCAGATTAGTCCCCAGAGTTATTTGATCTCAGGGAGTATTCTTCGTAGTAGTTACTCAGAGTAGTTTAATAAGGATATCGGTAGGGAGTTGAAGAGTAACCTGTTCAACGCTCGTGAGGCCTGGCTAACGGAGAGTGTTAGGGAAATGGAAATTCGTTATTGTGTTAAGAACACTAACACACTTTTTAACTTTATCCGCACTACTGGCTTAGGGTGTCCGTCTGTCACTAAGGCTATCAGCGAAACAGATGTCACACTTATTCATCATAAGTCCAGAAGAGTAAAGCGCTAGGCAGAGCACTTCGAGGACTAATTTAGCTGACCTCATGCTTCTGTTGTGTTGTCGCCGCAAACTGCCGTACAGTACTCTGGTTGGTAGATTCAGGACCATTCACTAAAATTGAGGTCCGCAATTGCATCCCAGTTCTCAAACGTAATAAGGCTGCTGGCCCAGATGATCTAGTGCCGGCACTTTTCAAAGAAGGTGGGGAGCGTGGACAACCTCAAATATCCCTCTGTGTTGTGGTCGCTCGATAATGGTTCCCATAGCCAAGAAGGAGATCAGGAGTCCTTATGAAAGCCATGAGGAGATTAGTTTGAACCCAGTCTTAACTGGCGTGCGTTGTACTTCGTCGACTCACTGCAGCTCGGAGCCAGACGTTAGAGAGCAGGCCAAGTTACCTCCTGGTCGAGAGTGTGTTGATCAATTTTTCATCGTTTGCCAAACTCTGGAACCTTAGGGTCTACGGTATACTACTTCAGTTTCAACACTAAGAACGACATACGTCGCGGCTCCATATTTTCGCCATTTCTGTCTCATTTTCATCATAGACGAACTAGGGAGGGATTGTTTGCGGCACTCTCAAAGTGCTGGCGTGTACCTCCTAGTTGATGGACGACTGACTGATAGTGATTATGCTGATGACAGTGTTGCTGTTTAACAACTTTCATACACCACAAACAATGCTAGAGGCTATTTTCATGGGTGCGCTTTGCACCCTCAAGATGCAAAGTGCTTCTTCAAGATTGTTATGTTTATGTATATTTAATGTTAGATAATGAAGCCTTGGAGGTTGTTGACCGATTCATATAGTTAGGAAGTCGCGTCACCGGCGGCGGATGTGTAGGGAATGAAATGGGAGCGCATATCTCTAAGGCTGGAGCGATATTCGCCAATCCTTTGGCAACAGACGAGTTTTTCTCTGACGCCTAAAGGTCGCGTGTATAAGGCGAGAGTGTGGGCTGTGTTAATTTATGGCAGCAAAAATTGGTCATTCAGGGTGGAGGACGGGAGCCATCTTTAGGTATCTAACCACCGATGTTTGCATCCGATCTCTCGTACCGGGTGGCACCAACGAGGAAGGGGGTATTTGGTAGTGACTGTCAGACGAGTTCTTTCGTTTACTGCTTACATCTGTGCAGACTTAGATAGTTAAATCATACTAAGGATACCAGCTGGTCGTCTGTTACATCGAAACTGTTTTCCGACGCTGCGCTCAATTGACGCGAGGTGCAAGGTGGACAGATGATGATCTGGTATGGAGAAATGAAGTCGTTTACGAAGGGTTTGACCACTGTAGATCGGGTTCGTCTCCCAGAGTCGGTGGCTGGAGATTAGGTCAGGTGGCGGCTAATCGAATTAAGTGACGTGAATGTTGTTGTTTGACTGAGTTGTCTGTGAAGTGGGCACTGAAAGCCGTAAGGAGGCTGGCTTGCTGATGACGCCTCACTTTCATTTACCGCTCGGTTTTTTGCAAGATGTGGGTACCTTGATGCTGAATGTTTGGACATAGGCTTAGCTATTTTTTAGTAGTTAGGTCCCTTCCCCTCACTTTTCTTCCTTTCTCTCTTCCTATACACGGTTAGCTTTATTCTTTTTTCGTGGTTGCGTGGCAGTTAAGCATCAGTGGTTCACACTGGTGTATTGCTGTCTGTGGTGTTAATGATGATGGTGATGTATCAACGGCAGCGGAGGTATTAGGGGTGAAATAGAAGCTCATGTCTGTTAGACTAGGACGGAATTCGCTGATCTACGGCTTCTCTGGCGATGGGCAGGCATCTCTCTGATGCCTCAGTATTGCGTTCATAAGGTGATTGTGGGGGCTGTGCTACCTTAAGCCGCGAGACTTGGCCGATGAGAGCAGAGAACGTGAACCGTTTTTGCGTATTCGACCATCTATCTGTGTGTTTGACCGCCCGGGTCGACTGGCACCAACAGACATGCACCAAAGCGGCTTGGATGCGTGTATTTGGTAGTGGGTGCCAAGCGACTTCTTTCACTAACTCAAGTGGGCACAGGCTTAGATGATTGGACAGTGTAGCATGGATTCTAGCTGGTCTCTAAACCGTAAACTCCTGGCCCATGCCACGGCCGTCTGGACGGACGGCGGCATAGAGCTTTGTAACTGTCAACCTGTTAACTGCCTCATGTCGGATCCATCTACCGACCATCAAAGAATCACGGGGTCAGTGACTGGAAACTTTTGGCAAGATGGTGGCTAACCGGGCTCAGTAGCATATGTGTTGCCGCCTTTTAGCCGACTGGCGACATTGAAAGCTGCGAAGATCTGTCTTTCTAGTGAAGTCTCTCCTCCACTTACAGTTCATTTATTTGTTTGGACGGTGTAGGCACCTTGATTTTGAATGTTTGAATATAAACGTAGCTTTTTCAGTAATAGCTCTTTCCCCTTTATTCTTCTGCAAGCTAGTCTACGTTTTTCTTCATCAGCGCGAACCGCTGATTCATTGCTGTGTTTGTTGATGCAGTGAGGTGCGTATAGACATTCAATATTTGACCACTTATGTTCCTACTAGTTATCTACCAATTGAGCTACGAACCAGTCAGTTAACTTGTATTGGAGGAGTCTTCAATTTCGAGGTCGATTACCGCCGTAGTGAGAGTGCACAGTCTACACTGGCTGGGCCATTTTACTTACATACTAACAGACCTTTTGCCCCAACGTACATATTATTCAGTGTAGCCGCTGACAGTTGGAAGAATTTGCAGACGCGGTTGTGGGCAATGAAAGTGTTGATCGTTCTGCTGAGTGAGGTTGGCGACATCTGATCATCCATATCATTGTTTGAAAGTGCCATCGACAATGGCAGTAGGCTGCAGCCACTAGCTGGCTGTTGGTTTCTCTTTACGAAGTTCCATTTTTTTGTTTGCTTTTTTTTATTTAATTACACATCTATGTTTATTAACACCACTTCGTGGTCTACTATCAAAACTAAGGGCATCTCAAGCTACAATGTCCATGGGTACGGCCCGGTGTTCAAACTTTGTATCTACATAGGCGTCGGTAGCGTGCGCATTGTCCTATCGGCACGGTACAAGATTGAATCAAATAGCTGGTCAGCCAAATGAACTAAAACTGTTTATGAAAGTACTGGCTGCAAATTATATGTTTGAGTTCGGGGTAGTTTATCAACCCTCGCATTAGAAAATTGTTGTCGCTTATTTAAAAACTCTCGCTTGGTGGCGCTCCAGCCATAATATTGCAATAACGAGACATTGCGTTAGAGAATTCCAAATTTTCCTCGACTGATGAAAACAGTCTAATAAATACCTCTTGGTTTTTGTACATACTACTTTATTTTGATCTGGCAGTAGCAAACTCGTCTGTTTTTCTATCTTTTTATATTTCCTCTTCACAGCCCGCTTCAACGCTGGGCCCAATATTTCGAAAACGCCGGCTGCGAACCGTCCTGAGCTCTGAGGCCAAAAAAGTACTGGAAGATGCGTTCATCGCTGTGAGTATGAATACGGCTTTCATCAGTAACGTAGCCTCACGTTCCCACCGAATTGCTGCAGCACACTCTCATGCATCTGTTGCCATTTNCCGAATTGCTGCAGCACACTCTCATGCATCTGTTGCCATTTCGTACACTGCGAGAGTGGAATCGCCTTGCTAGAATTCTAAGATTTTAAAAGTGTACTAGAGCATCGTGATTACAAGAACCGTTTTCGACGTGGTTTACGTATTAAATCGCTCGGCACATTACAGCGTTTAATTCCTCCTTCGGGCTGACTGAAGTCAGGCCACCCAAGCCCAGATAGAAGCAGTCGAGGTAGTCAGTGTTTGACGTACCTCAACAATTTGCGAACATATGGCGTTCATTGCTTTTCGGATTCTGACCTCCTATTAACACTAGTGGACTCCAAACGTTCCCTCTTTTGAATACTGTGTATACACAACTATAGAATAACGTGTAGAAGATTAGCCAGGTTCACTCAACCTCCTAGTATGTCGCACTCTCTGAGAAACCAAAAAATGTCACACTTGAGGATGTGCTTCTGTTGATGGTAAATGTTACCGGGACTGTCCATAAGTGTTGTACTTTAGTGACATCGTCTGAACTAAATATATTTATGATTATAATAACGTCACCAGAGTAACTAGACATCGGAGCGACTGGAAAGTTCATACTCCCAGAATAGTCAGGCACTTCGTTTGTGTAATTTCTCTCTGATGGTTTTGTTTGTGCTCCTAACGCGAAAACCAGCCATCGGTTATAATTTATTTGAACACAGTGTCTACCAAAACCGGTCATTGATTGCTAACTTGTCAGCCATGCGATCACGGGAAATCGAAGTAGCACTAAGCCAGAAGAGTTCTGAGAGTGTGCAAATTGAACTTTAAATGTTCATTCAAGACCCAAGTAGACTGATACCTTTGGCTCACAGATACGTATTTCTTGTGGCGGAAAATCCCGGACCGTGTAACGTGCTTTTTAAGCGATACAATTCTGTTGCTTGTTCATTTGCACCTTAGCAGTCGTGGAAAGTAGTTTAACAAACATCAAGGTCTCCATATATAGGTTGCTTGCAGACTTCGTCTGAGTTGGATGAGATTGACCTACAGCCGCTGTTTAGTAACTCAATACAGTAAAAATTCACGATGATAACTTTACTCATTTTTTAGCCATATGTACTGTTTAGAGTGTGGTTAGCAATCAACGACATCCTGTTAAACTGAAAGGTTATGAAAATTGTTAGAACAAATTCATCACCCGCAACCATCGTAAGTCGCTTAAGCCAAGGATAGGATGATAGCAAAAATTCCAGGTTACACATACGTTGCTAATCGGTTCTATGGATATCAACGTTGCGAATTCTACTATGCTGAGTTTATCTGTGATAAGCTCCGGCTTCGGCATGAAAGCGCCGCATAACGTATCAGTCGATCGTTTCGTTTCAACACGACTGTTTGGAGGACCCGATGGTGGGGAGCAGAGTCAACGACACCTCAATGAATTCCAGATCAGGTGGCTTACCCTAATAAGGCTGGGCTAGCATTCGACGTCGTATTGCTCGTGAACTGTGTCGAACAAATTTGAATTCGCGTGTGGCCTCTCAGCTTGGTGGTATTGTTATTGAACTGCCATCCAGATTCAAGGAAGGTCATGTACGACACAACGATGAGTTCAAATCATTATTAAATAGTTCCTTGATTGAGCCACAACGAATTGAAACCGAAAGAGTTGTAGGTCTGCAGCGTTCCGACTTTCTCGGAGAGTTCTTATCTGAAAATTTACATTGTACAAGCTTTATGTGAGGCAGTCCTCAACTGGCACATGTTGGTGTGTTTAAAATGTGGCTTGTAGAAAGGTTACCAATAGGATGTATAGGTTTCCGGTTCACCTGAGATCACAACATGAAGATCCCAGATACAAATAGGTCCGGACAGCTATTGTGCAACCGAAAACTCTTGGTTTTAACTCGTTATGGCTTAGCCAAGGAATTACCTAATAATGAGCATAAGGCACAATTTATTCTCCCATATCTGTTCTGTTTATGGCTCGACAGTACTGACTTTAGTTAGTAAGAGTTCAAGTCACCTTGATGAGAACCTTTGTTGGCTGTTGTGAAGGATTTCGAAGACCAGGTCCAATGTTTGCCTTTAATGTGCTCAGTCTTTCCGGAGTGTCTTGTGACTGGGTTGTGCCTATCCCACTGTTAAAATTACACAATGGACCAAACACAATTTGGTCACAAAGCCGGGATCCGCTACAGCCTACGCACAGACCCAATGTCGGTTGAACTGAGAACAACACTGGACCTGCGCTGATTGATTACGTTCAAGCGATTCACACTAGCCTGGAAGCCAAATGATCCCGATTAATGATCTTGCATAGTGGATCAACCGGCATGGCAGAACGAGGTCGTGGACATCAAATATTAACACAAATACGCTTTTTTGCCCTCTGATTCAAATCGGAACACACCACCGTGTCCTACGTCTTTCCAGCAAAAAATAAACAGAGTTGCGAATCCGAATGTTTGCTGAAACAGCAAGTGAATCGCACACTGCTTCCCTTTTGTAACTTCTAAGAAAGACCAGTAAAAACGGAACTAATTTCCAGGGCACATTCCATCTGATTTTCTAGTGGAAAAAGAAACTAGTTTGGGCAGTAAGGTCACTAATCCTAATAATCAAATAATGTACCCCCGATTAAGGCCATCAGATACTCCTATGAAATCAACCGATGGACCATTATGGTGCTCGAAGTTGCGTCCACGAAACGCAGCACATTGGTGCACTCTCCGCATGAGGCATAATTGAACAGATATGCAATTCCATTATGTGCTAACACATTGCACGGGATCCAAGGTTTTCAAATATTTCAAAATTCAGATAACAGCTCGAGTAGCTGGCATAACTTGCATTTCGAAACTTGGGAGTTTTATGGCGGTGAAATAGCTGTTTCTCTTCAGCCCATTCGTGGTGACATGTTTGGGAGTAGGTTTTTGACCACCTTCCCTCACGGAACATATTTTAATGGGCCGATCTTTCGCTCTTCGGAACAACGACGTACAAAGTTATCTTATCACTGAATATCGCCCCGTAAACTCTATGCAGGTTTTCAAAAGACTAGGCCTGACAAATCCACACAAACTAACTCGGTTCTGTCCGTATCTTTTAACTCTACTGTCCAGTAATCGAAACGACTTCCGACTTGTTCGTTAACCGCACACGGTAGTGGCTTGGGTCTGGCCACTAACAGAAGTACCGTGAGGTGACATGTGGGTACACTTGTGCATTTATCGAAGTGTTCCTCTGCTCTTTATTCAGTTTGTGCTCGAAGCTCAGCAGCATGCAATTTCCCACTGCCATTGTATGCTGACTGCACTATAATGCTGTATTGTAAGCAATGACTAAAAGTGAGAAGCTACAGAGATCTAAGCATATTACACCGCTGGGTCACAGGAAACCGGTTCCCGGTTGACACTCTTAACTGTAAAGTGATGCACTCCCGTCATTCGGGCTGCACAGAGTACTTTCTGGTAGGCGAAAATCGAGTACCACTACACTTAAACGCGACTTGAGCTCGATTGTCTCAAGCGACCTTAGTCTGCCTCCTAACAGTGAGTCGATGACCAAGAAAGCCAACTAGCTTCTCAGGCCACTCACCAGCTTATTTGTAAAAATAATGTTCTTTCCGTTAGTGCTCTTCCACTCTGAGCTAAATTTCCCAGCTTGCCATCCTTATTTCGTGAGGGATGTTACTCCCGCTGAAGTGCAACTTGGAGCTACAGAACTGGCTGTGACACTACGTTTCTTATTCTGTCTAGATAGGTGCGCAAACTAAACCAGTTTTCAGTGCGCTACTGGCGTATCAGAGACTTGTTCTTCTCATACAATCTCCCATGAGCCCCGACTTCTGAGAAAAATACTTGTGCCTAACGAAAACAACCACCTCATGGGTAACTCGCTAAAGCTACGTCACACGAAGTCAATTGTACAAACAACTGTTTTCGATAATTATCATCGAGCTTTTACAATTACATAGGATACATACGGTTTATATACGGAAAATTAGAACAAGCCAAATGGGTCACTGAAATCACAGACGAGGTGGATCACAGTCTATTGGGGGAGGGTGGGAGTGTTGCTAAATGTGACAGTCACTCTTGCCTGCTACATCAAACAAACCGCTTGGGACAACATACCGGTCTGTCCTAACTGCGTCATCGGTAGTTGAATGCAAGAGCGGTCTTGACGCACATATTCGATACACCAAGCCGCGTATTCCGTTTGTCAGAATCGTTGTGACGGAATAGAAACACTCTAAACCCTTCGTTGTTGCTGGTTGCTATTGTTCGCGGTCTGTCGCAGTGATTCGTATATGCTTGACGTGCAGTGGTTGGACTTCTGTTCTGCACATTATCCCCTGACTTTCTTTTTCAGTCCTTCTATCGCTGACTCTAAAACGGAAGCAGTCCCTCGACCTGTCTTTTCTTTCTAGGCCGTCTAAAACAGATTTAGGTGTACGTAAGCATTCTCAGCTTTCTCTGACCTGTAAATTTTCTACGGATTCCATATTACAGTGTCACTTCAAATTACGTATTAAGCCTTCGGAAAGCATATGAACGCTTAGGATGGGTATCGGTGCGAACAAAATGTAGGAACATTTCCATAGGTGCGACATGCACAGAAGTTGAGTGCGGTCATAGTTGACTCTTATTTCTATCGTATTCTTCTTGGGTTTACTAACAAATGCACTTACAGCTCGGTTGTCTGTTTGCAAGGTGTAGACACCTTGATGTTGAATATAGACAACTATTTTATTACTAGTTAGGTCTCTTCCCGTCACCTTTTTTCCTACTCTCTTCCTGTACAGGTTTGACTTCATTTTTTTCGTGGTTGTGTGGCAGTTAAGCATCAGTGTGAACCGTTGATGTATTGTTGTCTATGACGATGACGAATCCAAACTGCCCCATCTGGGTGACGTATACACATTTTGCTCTTCGAACTTCATTGTAGGATGCCCATCCGCCAACGACTGTCCTCAAACACCTCGCATCAAAATTGAATCTTGACACGCACGTGGTTCGAGTTTGGTTCTACAACCGAAGGTCCCGTCGCTGTCGCCCGAAAATGGTGAAAATCAACTGATTTTGTTGCGTTTTCAGCATAACAAACATATATCCACTTACATGCAACGCAACTGTTGATTCTCTCTGGATTTACGTGCTGGTTCAACCCACTCCACAATTACCACTCATCGATCGCACTCAGCCCACTATCCACAAGGTTGCAGATGTCTCTTATTTGCGCATGAAGTTAAGACGCAATCTAACGAAGTTTATTGTAATGAGAATGCACTGGTGGCTAACATGACGCTCACGATCAGCCTGCTTTCGTTCAAGGGTGTGTTACCAATGGGCCGAACTAAAGTTTCGTACATCCCTTTCAGTAATACACTTTATGCACCTTATACTATCTTGATGACAGACCTCAGTTAATGTTGCTTCACTATCCGAACTAACAGGTTATTCAAGTTTCCAACCTATTCCATATGAGCTATCTTGTTATCATGCTTACGAAGTCAGTGAATGAGCCATTATTTAATAGCACTCCACATGTCAAAATTAAAGTTTCACTAGCGCGGTCTAACTCGTTGAATGTGGCAATTCCAGAGTGCGTCCGCCAGTGCTTCAAATGGTCTAACCCTCCCTCAATTGTCAACACACCATTTAAGTACTGTACAGTTTAATCACGAAGAGATCAGAAAACACTATCTAATCAGTGTTAGGATGATAGGAGTGAGAACAACGACCGGAACTTAAAAAAATCACTGGGATTGTTGGAATCAATCACCAGAAGGCGCACCTAAAACGAGGAAAGAAAAGACAGTGGTTACGATCGACTGTTTGGACAAACTGATGGCGACTTGATAAACGACTGAGTCTAGCGGAAAGTGAGTGGCAAAACCGTCACGGGCAAATAACCAATAGTAAAGTTAAGAAAAATAATGCGTCTCCAAATAAAAAGCATACCATAGGTGAGTTCGGTTTTTCCTACTGAGAGTGGTTGCGTCCACAGTGGAAGAGCACAAGCACGGATTTGGATATAAACAAGAACTAAACTCGGCTTCCACTGTTCTCAATTTTCTTGGAATAAGACTACAGTCCAAGAAGCTATCTAGGGATAAGGGATAATGCATCTTAAGATTCGCTAATGAATAAGCGTATCTGTTCACCCCTATATGGTCATAAACAGTTCATATTAAAATTATAACTATCCTGGTAAGTTGGCAAGAATCCGAACTGAGCCTGCTTGAGTAGTCTTGATAGCTTAACATGAATATTTAGTCTGCACATGTATAGTCCGAATCCCAAGTTCCGACTGCATTTTTGTTTTATATGTTCCTGTAATCCAGGCACCTGTGTGCAAAAATGTACATAGTCCTTCGATTCCACTGTCAAATTACATTCATCGTCACATCTGTTTGCTTACGGACGAAACAGTAACTCCCATTTCAGATGGAACAGGCAGTAATAACGGCTCGACGATCGGAGTTTTACATCAGAAACAGACATCACTGAGGGCTACGCCAGTATCAAATGTGTGCATAGGAAGCCTTGTAATGCTGAAGAAACCAATTAAAAATGATCCGCCAATCAGATTTGAAGAATGAACTTACCAGCCTATGTACATCTGACATAGGTTCTGGTTGGAAGTAGCCTCGCGAATCAGATAGTTCACCTGATTAGGCACATCCATAGCTTTTTCACGCTCAGTACCCGTTAGCTTTTGGTGTATTTTTTCCATCACAGCCCTAGCACGGGTGTTGCCCAGTGTAATAGGCCGGCCTGGTATGAGATACAAAAAGAAGCAAGAGTGATCAAGCGGAATTGCCCATGTGGGTTCATAATCAACAGTAACACCGTTGCATTCAGAGTTCAAACCCTGCTCGCTGTATTGGTGAGATACTTCGTATCGAAATCGAAAAGCGATCATCCTCCGTGAGGCCGATTCTACAGGACGATAGTTGCGTACTACTGATGCACTACATATGTGTCCTGATTGGGGTTATCTTATTGGCTCAAGAGCGGAACAAAACGGTCAAACTGCACACCGGTCGCAGTCTACGCTAAGTGAACGGAACAGTACTTAAAAAATTTGCTTCAGAAACAGCAGAAAATTCAGACGACCGATAAACACAAAAGAAACTTGGGGAATACGAACAGAAAACGAATAGTTCTTCAAAAAGAGTGGGCTAACACGCAAGACTGTTCCTGAACTTAGATGATGCATATACCGGTTATAGAATCAGCCAATCCTTGCTAGTAATCCGGGGGGTTGCGGTCAACGTAATCCACAGAACCAGACAGTATACTGCCACCTAAGGATCGCGCAGTTGCCGTCGTCTATGCTCATCGCTGACCAGTTCACACCAGTCACTTACGCTGTGCTGATGTGCCGTTACTCAAATGCGATCGATTCATAGATGTCTATGAGTCAGGCTCCGCACAACGTTAACCCAGGTAAGCCTCGAGGGTTGTGAAATGCAAAGCTTTCAGCGTAGACACCATAAGGCGTCGATTAATATACAGCATGCTGAGAGGTATGGGCTAGATTTCAGCCTACTGGTAAAAACAGTCGACATCAAGTGACCGCTGATCGGTTTTGAGGCATGGTAGGACTTTGAGTCGTTTGTCGAACAACTGGTGACCAAACTATTAAAAAAACTACCCTATACCCGATTAGCAATGAAAATCCATGAAGATAGCCACCAACTAATACAATGTAGAACCACGTCAGATGTGCAGTCTACCTTGGTATGACAATTACGATTCCATACTCAAGTAGATATTCGGTGAAAAATGTTGATGAAATTGGATAGAATTGTTCCCGGATCAATGAGAACAGCTAATGTTTTCATGGGGTTATCTGTCACCGACCCGGTTGTCATCTGGTGGTTGGTAAAAATCAATCAGTTAGACGTTTACAACTTACTCTCGGCTTCTAAAAGTGTTTCATCTCCGCTCGAAGGCTTAGCAGAGAAAATGAAACCTTGAAGACCTGGAAAACGAAGGAGAACAGCTGTCAAACTGATAGGAAAACGAGTTCGGTACCGTAGGTAACTGTGTGCAAAACACCGGTACAAGAAAAATCCAGTTGATCATTACAAAGAACATATGAATACAAGTGTTATTGGTTGACACTCGCTGCTATGACAATAAACCGTTGGTCGCCCAGTCTCCAATCGGACAGGTGTCCCATACCTATTGTTCGACGGACCAGCCACATATAAGGAGTGGGTAATTAATTGCCCGGTCACTTTCTGACTCCTCTCGATTACATTACATCATGTCAGAAACGAACTGAAGCCATAAGCGCTGAAGCACAAATCAGACAGCCTACTCGATGCAAGCGGTATTGGTCGTCTCAAAAATAAGAAGGAAAGCGAACCTCACAGAAGTTTCGATAACTAACTCAATGAAAATCCAGGACGGGTTCCCTGCTATCTGTTTCCGTCGAGACCATTCTCATGATCGTTCCATGAAAATAGAGGAAGGAACTAGAATAAACGATCACTTACCTTGACGTTCGACTACCACATGACCAGTCTCTGATTGTCTTCGTAAACGCTTAGCTACATACCGAGGAGAAATGAAACAGAGGGAAAAAGTAGTGTCAGCGAACGGACGAAAACTGGAAGATTAGTAGGGTGTGATCTGCGGACTAGTATGTCTTAATCTAGGATATTAATAATAAAAGCAGAGCTGTTCCCAAGACCCTACAATAGGTCAACAATTTGATTAGTAAGAATTTCGCTATTTTCTATTGACGATTTTTTCTCTCAAGCCTATAGGTAATTTGCTCACGACCAATCATATTCGACTGCTACCGGACACCGTATCATTTTCGGGCTTGCACGATACATGTATTTTACTGGTTGCTTGTTTTCAGACATAATCGATAGAGCTGGGAATTATAAAGCACACGCGATCACTAAGTAGAACCACTTAGTACAAGACAGAGCAGACAATAACATACACCTGTAAATCGTCGTAAAATCACAAGCAATGTAAAACGGTCAAAGTGGAAACGTCATATTATTAGTGAGTTACATCACAATATGTATCCATCAGACCTGGAGTGAGTTTATAATATCGAATCAGTAGGCTAGCCACAGTCGTGCACAGTCCCATTGACTCTGGAGAAGCACATTTGCACGGCGAGATTACCAAACACACCTGCGAAAGGCACGTGGACAGACAGAACACTAACCAGTTTCGTAACACCCAAACCAAGGTCCATTGCACAAATGATGACGCCAGGGGTTGATCTTATGTGGATCACGTAGCGATACACTATCCGGGTGATTCGGGTTGGTGAACACACGCTTTGGTGACGTTTCGGATCGCCGCGGAGCGTATTGTGCCGGTGGTGGGTGGTTATGCTGGTCGTGTGGATTAAGTGTGGCTGCATTGTTCGGAGCCAACCCACCGGTTCGATCAACTGGTCGGCGAGCCGCAGTGGTTTGCGCACCCACGATCTAAACGGAGTGGATGAAAAAGTGTTCTGAGCCAGTCGACGACATACGTGCAGAAAAACGAAAAACTGAAAAGACATTCTGTGGACTCAAACAACTGTCATTGAGCGTAACCATTTATTTGGCCTTGTCGATTTCGAAATTTAAATTTAGTTTGTTGAGCTCACGTCCTGTCACAAAGAAACGGTAATCACACTAGATTATAGACCACTTTCGAATAGATTTTAGATTAAAAAATCGAGAGTCCACAACGACATTTGAAAAAACCGCACCCCTGCCTATCAAACAACTACATTATATCAAGATGCTCGTATGAATCTATCTAAAACTTCACCCAACCAGTATCACTTTGACAAAAAAGTGGAAATTTCATTTGCACACTGTCATCGGTCATAGTATACCTCCTCAATGGCTTGTCAGAAATAAAACATAATGTGGACTACTATTTCCGTGGTGAAATCAATGGGACGAACAAAGTCGGCGAAAAGGTTCCGTCGAACAACAGACCCACCTGATGCTGCCGGAGCTGGAGCAATTCTGCCTGCCTGTGTAATTGCGCTTTGGTCGGCTGTGCGGCAGCTTGCAATCCGGGTCCCGCACCGTTTCCAACTGGCGCGCCTAATCCGTTTCCGGCAGGCTGACCACCAGCCATGACACTATCCTCTAGTTTAGTATCCAAGTGGGTGAAGTCTTTGCGGTTTTCCAACAAAACCCACTGCAACAGAGGGTCATGGATGAACGCTTCGAGAACAGCCAACAGGCTCTCACGGTTATCGCGCATCAACGACATGACCATTTCGCAAGTGTGCCGGTACACGCCGTCAATCCCAGTGACCTTAAGTAAGGGACAAGTAAGTAACAATTTTGCTTCGTTTGAGGTGAACCAATGCGAAAAGCACTGAAACGAACGATATACGACGAGGAACACGGATGTTTACCTCCATGGCAGCGATGATCATCCGCGTTAAACGGAACGGAACTTTTTCTGGGAACTTCTCACGTAGCATGGCCACTTCGAAGCAATCGCCAAAATCAATGTGTACAACTTTGCCAGTTTCACGGGATAGCATGATATTGGAAGGGTGGCTGTTTAAAAAAATCGGCCGGTGCAGTAAATGTCAATTCAACCGATGCAAAAGTGGAAATAGTTAAAAAATTATTCGTGAAGCTGTCAAAGTAATCAGTATTACAATGACGGATTATGACCCTAAATTTAAACTTTCTAAACGCGAATGATTATAAGAGAAAACGCCTAGCCGATGTTCAACCTATTTGAATCGATCACAAATATTGGACGAAATAAGAGATGGGTATCTATAGGATAGTGTTACTAATCGAACCCTTGTCTGCAATATAGTGCAGATTGATGAACGAATACAGACGCCCCTTATCTACTTCAGTTTCACTCCCACTTGAAGGGCAACGGATACAGCCAATCTGGTCAGGCGTAACACAAGTTGATACAACTACAGTAAGCCTCAGGTAACCTCTAGTCCATTGGTGATACAAGTTCGATTATAATGCTCCCTAGGTGGTCATGACGGTGAGTGTTACAACTTGCTCATGGCGTTTTGTTTTCCTCAGTCGACTAATTGACGTTACTGCGCGTTTATATACGATGGCAATACTGCACAACAGACAATTCTACTTCGTCTGAACCTTAGTTAATAGGAGCGTGGTGGTGGTATATATGAATTACAAATGCACCCTCGAAAATAACTGAAAATGATATAAATAAGTATACGTTATCGGATTACACTACCATGTCCAGTGCAGTTACCAATTCTATGGATGATCTTGTATGGGTCAGGAGACTGGTTGTTATCAGGCGATAAGAAAATAAAGTTTGTTAAGCGAACACCCCAAACTTTCGTCAAGAAACTGCATGTGACAGTTGGCGTGGAAGCCATATCAAGTAATGTAACAGCTGATATCAATTCAGCTAACGGCAAAGACATAGCCGGCACGTTTTTTCACTCTGTATTGATATATAATAAGACAGTGTGTTTCCCCTAGGCTTTTAGGCTCGCCGCCCTAGACAATACAACGACTGACATTGGATAACACTTTACTCAGTGCTTGAGTAAACGAACTGACTTACCGATCACCAAGACCGAGGATATAGCCGACCATTGACATTGTAGCCATGGATCGCACGAAGTTTGTTCGACGTTCAAACCAAGCCTAGCGTGTAAAGAATTCAACATGAACTGTGTGTAAATATGTACATAAGACACCGACCATCAGAGCAAATACAGGTGTACGCTTAAGGAGAAGCAATCAAGCTTGAATAGGTTCGGTCTGAACAACGAACCTGCGCATAAACATACCAGGTTGGACGAGGATCAAAACCCGTAACCAATGACGTAAGTCAACTATGTTGTAAAGAATGCTGCTCAGCGAAAGCGGGTACACAGTTCGTAAACAATGCATCTTGCTCTGTGGTTCAAAAAAGAAGCCCACAACGTGGACAAATTTGTCTCTGCTAAGTAACAAGTAAGGCTATTGCGTGTGCAAGTCGTCAATGCGTATACCAAGAAATTTTGATACGGGATCCACTAGTGAAATGATAATGAAAACGCACTCCGTTCACTATACCACACATCAAAGATTATTTAAAACTAAGGGATAGTCAGATACCTCTATGATTACAAATAGTGACAAGTCCGATTGCTCCACTGAATGAAGTTGACTGGCATGAAACTATAAACTAGGTCACGCTGGTAAAACTTCTCGAAAGATAACACGGTAATCAACAGCATGTCCGCATCCGGAACACTGCCACTTGCGTAGTGAGCAGTGACTCAACGAAGACGATGGGGAGGCACAGATCATGTGAGATCCATTGGGACAATACTTTGTACGGTTTCGTTAAACTTGATCATATTATTGGATCTAAACGGCAAAACAAAGACCCAGGAGTCACTAATTAAGAAATCAGACCGGCAGACGAGAATAAAAAGCATCGGATCAACAGACGGGATTGCCGTGATTAGGATTCCTAGAGAAGTTACAGACTGGAGGAAGCTGAGGTTGCCTAGCTAAATCACGTTGGACAGTTTAGAAATAAAAAGGAAGTGTTGAGAGCTTTCGGTTCCATAGAGTAAGCAAAATCAAGCCTGTAAACGACAAATCGTTACAACGAAACGAGCTGATGAGAGAACAACTACGTCCTACCAAACTTGCCACAAGCCCACTTCGACATGCTGGAAACAGATAGATGGCAGCAAAAGCGATAGATTGAGCGTATCTTTACCCCATTGCAAGGATCAAGGTCGTCTGACTATCTGAAGGTTTGATTTGATGTGCGCCAAGCTTGCTGTTTAATGTATCTATTGACGACACTTAATGACCTGGAAGTGTGAGCCAAGTGTCTGCCGAGGTTTTTTCGAATGATGACGGTGATACGACAGACTCTGGTGAGTCAGTCTAGAACGACGAAAGAACACTCCCTGAAAGCTGGGCAGAACGCCTAGCGTTGCACAGTTGGCGAGCTACCCGTGAGAGGAGTTTGACTGAAAAAGTATACACACTGGTGGAGGCTCCTGTGCGCTAATGTCATATATGCTACACGTCAGCGTAGCAGTGCGAATCGTTTCAGTTTACGAGGCCTATATGGACGAATTGATTAACGCTATTTCGTAACTCACTGTTTGTTGCACCTTCCCATCAAGGATAATGTCCCTCATAAGACACAAGACGCAAACCTGGACAGCCAACTCAAAGCTGCGGCTCAGTATTGAGTTGCAGGTAACCGAAAGTCAATTTTGTTAAAAAGAGTGAGTAATTCGAGTCCAAATTCGTTATCGTAGCCATTGATACATTCGAAATCGGCTAGGATCATCTGAGGTAATCGTCCTTAGGTCCCACCAACGAGCAGTAGTACCCTGTCCTTCATGGTTGTCATGGTAGCGTTCCCTCAAATTCAATCATGTTGAATGGAAGTCGACGCTTTGTGTTGTGAAAGGTTCACACCACTATGCAGCTTCTTGGTCTGCCACCACCAGCAGAAAACTGAAAAGATGTGGGATTTTGAGCACAAATGAAGTAGGAAGTAGAGGTCGTAATATAGAAACCTATGACAGGCCGATAGTCACACGGCAGTAATTAGACAATGCACCACTGATCTTGACAGTAACATGGCGATATTAACGACAATCGACGGCCAACCGGATACTACAATAGAAAACCAACATCAACGGCTGTTGTTCATTCATTCCCAACGGCAGGTGACTGTGTGAGTCTAACGAAATGGTGCCGTGACTGGTGACCAATCATGACTCTTGAGAAGACCAAGACATGAAGTCAACCGAAGAATACTAAGCCTAGGAGTAGTGGTGAGACACATAAAGAGCACACCATACAAAGTGAAATTTGACAACTACATACAAGGAGGGAACAGTGCATATCTAAGGAGAGCAACAGATGAAACTGAGTTTTGCGAACGCAACTCGTTTCAAGTGACTACAATCAAAACGAAACGCAACGCGATTAAAACCTACAGACGAGGAGTGGTACCTCACAATGGATATCTAAAAGAAGGAAATGTTGGATAAACATCCAGGACTAAGAGCAAACTAAAGGTGTTGTCTGGAACGAGAAGTCATATAGTTTAGCGATTGGAAAGACAGAAAGGTTTCTTTCAGACAAGAAGAATCAATCGAATAACATCATCGAGCCAACAGTTCAGGAACCAAATATTTTACCTCAAACTGATCTACACCTCTATTGACTGATGACCGGCAATTCACAAGACGTCTTCGTCGTTTTGCTTGACCATGTCAATTCCCCTTTATGATTAGCATACAAGCACCCTTAGTGCTGCTGGACTTAGGTGTATGTGTGTATTTTTATTGAATCCAGATTGCCCTTTATCGCTGTGCCAGATACACTTGATCGCCCTGATGGAGTCCCGTGGGCCACAAACGATTGCCCCATATTTTAGATGGATGAAAGAAAACAAAGTGCAACATTTTTATTTTAAAATGAAACGACTTACTTCGGAACTGTGACTTTTTAGCCACAGTATGTTGGCCAAGTCCCGTCCAGAAGATTCCCGCAGACCAGCCTCAAATATTTCTGTCTTTTGAATCACATTTAAGCGATCAAAGTCTGGCGCCAGTAAAATCATTTCTCTGTTCTCCTTGTTCAACACAGTCTGCGTTTTCTCACGGTAATCACGAATCAGACTGTGCAATGTGTCACTGCTAGGAACCCAACCGATGAGTCCGGTGTTGGTAGAGAGAGGGATCACGGACATGCGCTGAATCCTGAAGGTGGCGTTCATAATAATGGTAAGTGTAATATACTATCATTGTTTGGAGGTCGTGCTTATCAAAAAGATAGAAACGCGTTTGAAGAACGTAAATTATGTAGTCCTAGTGTATTCATCGGTAATAAACAGTAAAACAAAATTCAGCCAAAATGGTTTGAGACAGCGCTACTCTGGATAAATAGTTAAGCAGTGTAAAGCCAAAAACACGGCGTAAACGCACGTTAAGTTGCGCCGCAAAGTTTCCGAATCATTTGACAGCAACGTGTTGACTAGGCCGAAAAACTGCATAACACGTTCATCCTGACGCGTGTCTTCGTGTCCCTTCAACAGGAAGACATACTGATGACCATCGGAACCTGGGAAAGGCAGTTATATTGATTGTTTAAATTACGAATATGATACACATCTATTGCACGAAACAAATGGATCTCTGACTAAATGGATCTGTGAACTAGAAAGGATAAACTAAGGTGGAAAAGATCGAATATTTTACTGAGAGACAAGAAAGCTAATCCGGTTAGAAATATGATCCTATAGGCAATAAACCGTCATCCGCGGCCGTAAATCACAGTACAGAAAATTGGTTGTCAATCCAACAATAATGTTATCAGCAAGCAGTTTAACCGGTTTGTTATTATGAGACGATTCACATGTTAAAGATCCAGGCCTAAAGCAGAAATCATGTAAACGATAGGAAGTGCGTGCTTTCCGTAGCTCCAAAGTCACGCTAAGAACTCGGAGCCTTCACACTATCCAATTACCGCATCGTGACTTTAGTGTCTTCCAAATTATATGGGAGGACTATGGAACTGAGGCATTTTGAACAGCAAACGTTGGCATCCACGAACAACGACAGTGAACATCGAGACGGTAGTATTAGTAAGTAGCCTAACACTCGTGTCGGGTACGAGGAGACTTAAGACACCATTCCGGTATAAAAACAAGTCCAGTATTAATGAACACAATCGATACGGTCTACGAATTCAGGTGTAGTCTGTCAACTTAATTAGTGAAGACACCATTGTTTCATGTGAAAATAATGAATGGAAAAAAGGTAAGTCCATCCTACATGTCCCATTCTCATCTAACTAAGCCGATGGGGGACCATCCGATATGATAGAAACGTGGGCTCACCAACCACAACGAACGCCATGCGGCAAAAGCTCCGTGAAGACTCTGGAACCAAACACCATTGAACATACATCATAATCATCAACTGCCACGTCCCGAGATGGTTCAAATGCAAAAACGCACACTAGAAACACAGTAAGCTAACTCTACACCTCACCTGTCTGACAATTAGCCTTCAATATTCTGCCTGCCTCACGTGTTTGACGGCTTCGCCCACCTAGTATTTGCAAATCCCGCCTATGTTGGCTTGTACAAAGGTTGTCTGAGAGAGTTGCAACGCTGTGAAACCATTTATTGTTTTGAATCCGTTGTGACTTACTTGAGGATGAAGTACCCAAGGGTATATGCACAGATCAAAAGCAAACGTTGAGTCTGCTCGCAAAATAACAGCTTCCACAAACTGCATACATCACTGATAACTGAAACATGTCATCAAACACAGATGCGCTCTCAACCAGCAACGCAGTTGGGCATAAAGTGTCCAACCCAACGAGTGATACTAGCATGAATAGTAGTTAAACAAAAGACCAAGATTATGTGAAAATCGTACTATTTGGCCGCCCCATGCCTTCGGTAGCAAATCCGATATAAATCTCCAGGTATCCAAGGACGGAATGCGCTACGTATGAGTAGTTTGTGCAAAAATTGAGTCATTCGTATCGCAAGAAACTTAGTTCAACACACAGTATTGAACAGAGACAGCATCACCCAACCGATCTGAACTAGACAGGAAAACTTCATGGCTCTCGTTTTCCACCTGCTGCACATTTGCACCAGCTTCTAAGTGTTGACCATTTATGACACAGGTATGTCGATCTTTCGTGACATTCTGTTGACAAGCCATGTAATGTTTCCACCATACCTGTTGCCATGCCTCTAAAGGCATTCAAGTAGGAGGCCATAGGGAAGAAACGTGGTGGTAGTCACTTTTTCTGACTTAAAGCATTAAAGGTAGCTTGTTCCCTCCAGGTTAGCGGATAGCAGTTATACTATCACTCTAGAATCGCCACTTGCGTATTCTTTTATCCATCTTTCTACGGAGAGATAGTGACTTGCTAATTCGATTTCAAAATTCTAACCGATCGTAAGGTTTGTGGTCTCTGTCGGCCAGCATGCCGAATACGATGGCATCGTGTCGAATGAAGTGAACCAATGAAGGTCATACACAAGGTCGATCTAATAAAACGTGAGTGGATAAGTGACCAATATTTATCACGGGCAGCGAAAACGACCGCCAACAATAACAACAAGGGTAAATTGTTTCAGACACTCTGAGCGGGCGGGTACTCAGCTTGTGCACGTACATAAAAATGCAGCAAGTCTGGATGAGAGCAATGAACTCTAGGGGCACGTATAATTCGTGTGCACTGAGTACTGCATACCATTTCGTCCACTTCGCTTGTTCAACAGTGGGGCTTGAGAGTAACAAATGCCAACTACCAATCTTACGACTGCGAGCTAGGGCTCCGGTTCTGGCCGCTGATCTTCCAAATGTACATAGCACGATAGGCAACGCCGCGTGCCACCTTGGCCGGAAAAAATAACCTCAACAGGGACGAATATTTACACATCCTGTTGTACATAGCAGAATCAGTAATCAACATATAAACGTGAGGTTCAATGGATGTGTTGTAAAACGGCTGTAGATGACAAGGCAGAGTGAACGACGGATAGCCAAACCGTTCACTATTGTTTTAACATAATGATTTATAGAAACAGTCGTATGGCACCGGCTGCATTGCATAAATCACGTGGATCATCTTGGGGGAAATACTACTTGAGTAAAGGCAAAACAGTGGACAAATCAAAATATCCAAGTTCGAACTATCATTCGATAAGTCACCTTGGACAGTCAGTTTGCGCGGATGTTGCTTGGAAGTCATGAGAGTGAGACAATTCTTGATGCCGGCTATTCGAACGAGCGGACGATGGGGCTCGTAACTACCAGGCACAGCCAGTTCCCAATCTTTTCGGTACTCGTGTAGACGGGGTGAAGCGACTGAAAGCTCCAATGTGGTCATACTGTTCACCTGTTTTGTAAACTGAGAGGTAAGAAAATAGTGACGAGTAAATTGAAGCTCAACCAACAACAATCATATCACACGAGATATCATATACCTTTCAGTCACACACGCATGATACAAGAAATAAATGAATAGTGATCATATACAAGATGAGGATTGTATTCTGTGCAAACTGTGATTGCTAAAGACGTTTCAGTTAACTAGCAGCATTTCTGATATGATAAGCTAGACAGACTAGTTCAAGGTTAAATTTCCAACACTGTCCACTGCATTGTATACATGGAATCGGTGATCATTCACGAGCTGTGCAGTTAGCCTAAACAGATCGACGATATCTATTCAGTGGTATAGAATGTGCTCCGCCTCCAAGAAGTGGGAAGTACAAATACAGGACTGATCCAAGCTATTGTCTCCACTTATCCTCGATAGGATGTATGTTAAAACCAATGAATGTTCCATCTGAGTAGTTGTGTAAATGTTGATGGATGTGTAGGTCAAGTGGATAGCAGTCACAGAGAGAAGAGCAGAAGTATACTATCAATCCGCGAACGAAAAACAAGGTACTCCAGTAAAAGTCGGGTGTACTGTACTGCATATCCGTAATTTTCGTCACGCTATACAGTTGTGAGATCTAGGCTTTTTGAGCGTAAAACTTTAGTCCATTGTCCTTGTTTGAGACTATGCTTACGCACGACTGCTCGTGGCTAAACCAAGGACGTTAGAATGTGAATCTTGAGGGATGGAAATCTGAACACACCATTAGCTCATACAACCGTCTGTCGTCGGGCACATTGGGTTCATACGTCATCTAATAGTCTAATGTGCAAAACACTGAACCAGTGGCAAAAGTTAATGCAACCACCAGGAAATGAGTTGCAACCGAGGCTTGGTTCATACTGACTCAATGACGCAGACAAGTAATCAATGGCTCAGGGTACTAATTCGTAGATTCTCAGACTACTTTTGGTAACTATTCATCTGGGTGTTCCTGCACCCACTCTCCAAAACATACTTGTATTGGGCAATCTGCTACACAGCTATCATTTACTTCACAAACAGGTAAAAACATGCATACTCTGGCGTGATTCACCAATGACGCAGTGCCGCAACTAGCGCGATACGACAATGCAGAGTTTTGGAGAGCACAAATTATGTGTTGGAGTGTATGCGCTCAGAATGAAATCAAAGGACACACTCTCCTTAATAGATAAAAAAGATGCCTTACAACCACTGCAATAAATTGCCCACAACGTTGCTTCGTAGGAGCTAACAGAAAAGTCACTAAGTGTCTCAATGGTTTCGAGATTTTCTTATACACGACAAAGATTTTTTTGAGAATTACACTTATCTGGCCTAAAGTCGTTCAGTAATATCGTTAATTCGTATTTGAAAGTTCCCAGTTCTCTTTGTACGTGTGAGGCAAGATGTTGGTGTCCTAAGCTACGTTCCAAGTAGACACTAGAGACGGAAATAACTCTGAAAGCGAACATCCCTGGTTTTCGAGCCTGGGACTTGTAGAATGAGAAAATCAAAGATAACTCCTCAACATATGGTCCAGCCAATATACAATGATAAGCGTTACCTTAGCACATGGGCGAAGTGTTACGTATTTTTATTATGAGATGAATACAGCTTTAACAACAAAAATACCAAGTGCGGCTCACAAACGTGGAGATTGGCTTAACACATGCAACGTGGAAATACTTCAAATAACGATGGGTCTGATTTTAAACACAAGCAAAAAAACCGTTGTCATATACGAAAAATCGCATTCACAGTAAAAATGCACACACAAAAATGAGGTCATACAAATTGTTGGAAAGCAAGTCACTTTTATCCTCGTATGTAGGTATCGTTGTAAGAGGTGGACCAGTGCACCTAAGAATGCGCAAGGAGTTCCGGACATATTAGCACGCTCGTAACAAATCGTCAACTAACGAGCTCGTCAGGTAGGAGTAAACTAAATCGATTACATAATAACAGGTCGCATAAACTAACGAACATCAGTCGGTTGGAAAATCAGAAATTTGGATAACAGTGGCTTATTATCCTGTCTCTTCTTCCGTTTTTATGATGTTATATGTACTGGGGATGCCTAGATGCTTAGTCTAAAATTAAATTCGCTTAATTTTTCCCTTATCTCAAATGGAATGCGTTAGCATATACTTATATCTTTGGACTGTTTTCATAGCTCACGATTGATATTCTATTTCCTCTTGCCTTGTACTTTTAGTGTCCATCCCTCTATTCTACACTGACGGATCTCCTGTTTCCTTAGGAAGAGCGAAGGTTTCGCTTTTATCGTAACTTACCATCTAACTAATTAGCTTTCAGCAGTAGTGCCACTAAGGCATTTTTTACAAACCTCCTGGTCTTATCCATCTGGATTCATATTGGATACAGGGAGTGTTGGTGAAACCACAAATGACACAACGTAAGCCTACGTGATGACGCGCACAGATGTCCATCAGCCTCGTTCTCCGAAATAGGTTAATCGGTAAACGGATGCATACAATCAAACAGTGTCCGATTAACAATCAAACAACGTACGGAATCCTCAGAATAGACATTTTGAGAGACTCAGTATCACTTACAGTCAATTATCTGTTCACTCATGACGACAATGCATGACGAAGGCTAAAGAGACGGATGGGTGAGATGTAACAGTATCATATAAGTCAACAAAAAAGGAATAAGGTGTCCTTGGTGAGTTGATAACACTCATCAGCAAACAGCCAAATTAGGCACACAGTATCGAAATCTTGACAGTAAGCAATTTGGAATAATAGTGGGGATCGATGCTAAATGACGCTCACTCGCCGATATAGCGTATAGTAGCCTTCCCACGCCTGTTGCAAGACCAAATTGTTAGAAGTGCGTTCATAGGTTTCACAACAGATACGACAGTTGGCCAACTCGCTGCCGTGATCCTGTAGGAAGGTGGATTCATGAATGGTCTCGTGCCCACGGTCCATCATTTGATGCAACGGATGAAGGATTCGAAACATTTTCATGATATCCTTCTCACCAAAATACACTCGACTAGCGTCTTCCAGTGATTCAGACCACATTTCCACCCAGGTAATAGAAAGACGAATGAGTTCTTCATTTAGCTGTGAATTAACAGACAATAACATCCACAAGGAACAATAATGAGCAATGATGCAACAGTTCATAATTAACAAAAGAAGCCACCGGGTTACCTGATCATCCACGGAATCCCGCTGTGTTGGACAAGACAACCTGTTGCCAGATGGTCCACTTACTATTGTTATTACTATTATTACTAATGATCAGAGTCGGAGAACTAAGAAAATTGAGTCATCTGGGTGGAAAGGAAATTGGGAACAAAATGTCCCAAAGATGTGGAAACTGAGTAGAAATAAATCATTTAACAACAATTTATCAATGAAACGCAAGCGTTCTCATAGGTAACGGTTCGGTTATGCCATGAGGAGGCTTCCGAGTCAGAAGTGGAACGTTACTCACACCAACGTTGCGCACAAATTACCCTGTCAGAACTTGTTACTTACTAGAGCGCAGTAGTCTGCGACCAAATGATCAGAACAAAATAAAACCACCAGTTCTGTTGATCCGCTAGTTGATTAAGAATTCACAGATAGCGTTCACTGGGAAGTGCTATATCACTCGCCCACTCAACCAGTCGTTCTGAACCACTTAAGACTGGGACACCTGGCTTCATTCTTTCTCCAGCCATAGCTCCACTTCGATCAGATTGGTTGCTGTTGGTTACGACTGTGGTGAAGTCATTACTGATTTTGTAGCGGGTGGTCGATCAAGTGTGACTATTAACGTTAATATGATTGGACTGTTCGAACTAACCGATCCTACACGAACCGCCAAACTGACCTAATTGTCACGAGCTGAATAGTGTCCACGAACCAACTCAACAAAAGTGTTCAGTGTTTGCCCTCAAATCATTCAAACAAATTTCGAATGGATTATTCATAGATATGGTATGACATTAGGCTTGATATCGCATAAGTCTACTCGAAAGTCCAAAGAAAAATGACGGAAACCGGAATGGTCTCGAGTAGCCCGATCGTTCACAACGGAGACACCGCAACTTCCGCACATTCCTATTGGTGACCACACGAGCACGACTTTTCAGTCAGCTTGGAATCAAAGATTTAAGCAAGGCGACTGACCAAAATTGTGATCCTTGTTAAGCAGTTGGAGATATGCGTCGTTACACATTGGTTCGGTTGGGTCCAGCGCAAGGACAGTAACAAAAATGACCATCACCTATTTAATTATCTAAATTTGAGAGCCTATTAAATGTTTTATTCTGAGAAAAAATCCAGTTCGACGATCAGTTAGTGTTAGAAGAGCATAAAGTTCTTTTTTTTGTAGTTGGAACACATTAGTCGCTGTCTCAGTAAACCAAATAGCAAATACGGCCAAATTTATTTCCACGGGTTTAACGTTATTATATCTGGCGACCCTAGAAAGAAGGAATTCATGACTCAGGAATTTGAAATTACTGGTCCGAAAAGGAAGAGTTGATTTTGATGACATAGTTCTCGGTCGATAGTAGTGGTACTCAATTGTCACGAAACACACTTTTGAAGACAACATCGGTGTAGTCCAATTAGACATGGGCTAGTAATCAAGAATGAGTAAGAACAGTCGAAATTTCATGACAAACGAGGAATTCAGTTAGCAACAGACAGAACCGCGAGTGCCATCTGGCAAAATCAGAATTGGATATTGGAGATGAATTCAAAACTGTGTTCCGCAAGATCGAGGGAAGGAATCCATTGTTAGATATAGACTCACCAAAAATGCCTCAGACACCAAACGTGGGCTGTGTTCCTCCATACTGTATAAAATACGATTAGCATTGTGACGTCGACGATCAGACCCACCAGACTTGAAAGCAAGCACAAGTGGACAAACCATTGATTGTGGATAACTTCGACCTACTGAGATCAACAGGTCAACGATGATGTTCGCTACATATTCGCGCGGCGTATCGATGCGAGCCAATAATTGCTGAATCACCAACAGCCAGTTGGAGAGACGGATTTTCGTCAGGCCTTCGCGAATAACCTCCCGGATTTCGGCCAAATGACCGAATTTGAACAGTAAATTTATCAATCGCAAACTGTCCTGCAGATGACACCGGAAAAGAGCAGAGAATTAGGAAATCTGTGTATTGCAAATATGTGCAGATTAACAATATGCCAGCTACCTAACATTATCGGAGATAATACTGATGCTCAATTGTCGAAATTGAGGATGAGAGTGGTTCGGTTGAAAACTGAAAGCTTATACGAACCTCGTCTGGCAGGGTATCAAAATTACAACCAATAGTTACTGCCAAAATAACATGAATCGGAAGAAGTAGATCTGAAGACTATCGACAAGAAAGTACACAACTGCATATTAAGTGCCGAGTTGCACATGGGAGAAGTATAATTCAGGCTACTGTAGACGGAACTACAAAAAAAATGTAACCAAAAGCTCCCAAATTGTTGAGCACGAGTACATCGTCTGGCGCGACACATTGTTTGCTAACCACAGATGTGAACGGTAGCGCGAATCTTTGACAAACAGAAATTCATAAAATTACTAAACAATGTACTAAAAATATACTTGGTCAATGGCTCGTACAGAGGACAGTGCGCTGGATCTTTCCCGAGTAGATCTCATATCAACTGACCATCGCCTTATGACTTCATCCAACCAGCATCGGACACAATGAACGTCTGGTCCACACATAGAATACGTATTCGAACCAGAGAGGATTTCTAGTGACTGTGTGATCTGTCGTGTAGTGGCGGCTTGGTCAAATACAAATTGATGGATCGTGATATTGTTTGTCTAATCAAATCATTTGATATGGCCTAACTGTAATTAAAAAAGCGTCCGCAGAAAATAGTGCATACACAATTTTTGCTTGGATGGAGCAACCGAACGTAATGCACAGGACAAACTATTCAGGATGCCATCGGTTAGGAAGATTAGCGAATGCAACACATGCCTTTGCTATCCTTGAGGACGTATTTGCAACAGGAGTATCAGTTGCGGAACCAAGTAACTAAACGACGATTTAATCGGCAATTTAAAAAAAGCATTTGAATATGTATATGGCGACAGCAACCTTACAACACGGAAGATGGGGATATGAAGCAAGTCAAATTCTGCGGTTACCTGCAAATTAGCTGAGGGTGAGAGACTAATGGAGTTAACAAATCCGAGAACGGAAGGGACAGCATGAAGCTCCATGCACCATTGGAGATTGGTCTTCGCATTCCACAAGTTGGCGAGCGTTTGTGCAGAAGGTGACAGAGTTCCGTTCGAAGATGCCGAAGGCGAAACAGACTGTGGGTGAGCTGAGGCAGGAGAGTGAGAATTGGCCTGAAAGAGACCAGGGTGAGTCGAAAAGTAGTGATCAGCTAGACTAGAAGTGATGAGAAAAGAGAGGCGTGTGTAAGACATTAACCAAAATGCTGAGCAGAAAACCACAAGCCAAATTTAGGGAACAAGAAGTGCAAGAAGTTAATGTTCAAGAGAGCAGGTACTTCAGGGAGATTTGGAGCTGACTCTAATAGAAATTTATATATATATAAATAACAGATTGAGTGAGTGTTGTTGTTAATTAGGGTATAACTAATGTTTGCGAGTTGGTAGACAAAGAAAGCATAACAAGTACATGCCGTCTTGAGACGACAGCACACCTGATTTCTGCTGTTTAGTGCAATCACTAGAAGTTGAGAAAAATCCAACTCGAACAAACAGTGGCATGGTTAAGGATTACGAAATCCTTGCTTTCTCCGCTAAGAAAGATAAGGAGATACATCTTCCTGGAGTGGAGACAGTACGACTGCCCATATCGCTGTTCGGAAAAGCCCCCAAGAATAGGAGTGCGTAACAGCCAATGGTACAGGTGCATTGATGAGGTTGAAAACTATTCTTTAGAAACTGTCACCGTATACGTTTACTAGTTCTGCTCGGATACATCGTTCGACTACCACTTCGCGTATGACCATCGGAATCAACAGTGATCCCAGTTATAATATCTGAGGCTGCATATCAGGCTCCTATCGAAACTTTACAGATGAAAGACAGTTTGCTATATCGGTTATCATTCTCTGAAGGTGAACACCCAACTCCCGTTACCGTAGTAAACTATGCCCAGTACTATGACCAACGTCTAACAGATCCATAAATAGTCAACAAGCGATCTTGATGACTGAAACTGATGATTCACGGTCATTTTATAATCCGATTTCAATCGTATACTGGAAACAGGTGAGTCATCAAGGAGCATGACTGCCTGTAACAGCAATATTATGTATCTTAGATCCATGTGCTGATTGAGATCAGTTATCAGGAATACAGAATAATGACAAGAACGAAGAGTAACACCACTGTTTGGGATTATTCCACTACAAGTTAAAAGAGTGAACAAACAGGGTCAACAATGTGTCAAATGTATTCGAACGACAATGAACAAGTACTACCCTATGAAGGTAAACAATCACAAAGTTTAGAATATTTAAACCCAGTGGTGTAATCACCATCATCATATACACCAATACAACAGTGGTTCTGTTAGAGGAACCCATTTATTCCGTCCAAAACCGCCTCCTTCCTCGAGAAGACGATCCTATCCAATCATAATAAGCGGAAATGTCGTGAACATTCGAGAGGTGACCTCCACTAGTTTTTACCTGTCTGACCTTTATTCCGCTAAGCTCATTGGTGGCTTAGTGACCTTAACTACTTTTTTGATGCCTGTCCTTCGGTTTTCTGATTCGAGAATGTTGGTAGGTCACTATGCACCCTTTAAACACCATGCAATTTTTCTCCTTGTCGCACACGTTTCGGGGCCGAACAAAGTTGCTTTTTGCACCCGTCTTTTGGTTTGTCATGGACGCAATTAACGGGGACCGCCGCGTATTTTCGGGACAAAGATTGCCGTGTTAATTACATCAAGGAGCAGAACCCGATTTCCTATCAATCGTCTTATTAAATCGTGGACGAACCAGCGTACTGAGTCAAGGGTTAAAACAGGTTCACACTGATGCTTAACTACCACAAAAACATCAAGAAAAAACAAGCTTCATACAGGGAGAGAAAAGAACAGGGGAAGTGACCTAACCACTAAAAACAGCTACGTCAACATTCAAACACTCACCATCAAGGTGCCTATACCTTGCACAGAAACAACCAAGCTGTAGATGAAAATGAGGCCTCATCAACAAGACAGCCTCCTTAAGACGTTCACTGCTCAGCGTCATTAGATATGCTCACTTACCCAGTGGTGTGGTCCACTGAAACCAGAAGGATGAAATCCCGCTTGCGTATTCGTGTAATACTTCTACGAGTAATAACTGAAAACAGACGGTGTTTGCGCTGCTTTCAGTGTGAACTTTACCAAGTAGGCAATCAAACAAATGAACAACATATGGTACTAACCTTGTTTAATTCCTTTTCGGCTCGCTCTATGTGTTCTTTCAATGCATCCAAATGCTTGAACACAGCGTAATTAGTCATGGCCCAGGCTTGCCAAGCAAATCGATTGTCTGGTGCATGTTTTGTGGCCGCATCGTAGCATTGGATGACAAAACCCTGACGCTCGTCCCACGCTTGAGGCACATTTAGTCCTGCCCCGTCGTTGAGCAAAGTAGACCCGGTATCGTTGGGATAAGCAGTCCCACTGACACCATTAGTTGTTTTACGGAATGGTTCCCCGTCGAACGGCATGCGAGTTTCATTCACACGTGACACAGTCGGTTCAGCATTCAAAGCAGCCCACGGTTCTGAGCCACGCAATCGTGATAACCGATTTGCCGTAGCAACCGAGTTTTGTAGGCCACTGCTACTGCCGACGAAAGCCGGTGTAGTGAGTGTAGGGTCAGCTCCGCCAGTGTTTGGCGGATAACGGATGTATAAATCAGAGTACCACAAACCCAGACGTAGACAACATCTAAAGTTAGAAGGACAGATGAAGACGAGCTAGTTAAAGATTTTAGAGTCTGGAGTTTGATGTCAAGGCGTCAAACTGAATGCAACTATTATTCTACCACACTTACCACAAACTAATGACACGAGTACGAAATCTAAGACTGTCTCCTAAACAATTCAGAAGAGGTCCTAAAGCTTCTGAATTTATAAACATTTCACGATTGAGACTAAGTAAGCCGGAGCTTGTTGACACAAGAGGGATGAAAAGAAAAAGGTCGTCAAAAGTAATGCTTACAATAAGAGGAAGATACCCTGCAAACTGTAAAAGAAAAACAAGATGGAAAGTTTAAGCATGAGGTCGCGAATTGGAGCGCAGTGATGCTCGAATACTCGGTTCTTTCATCAGGCAACCTACGTAACGGGAGCCACATTAAGTGGTTCGATAGTAGATAGGATAACTAGCAACACTGTGGCGAACGAGATAACTGTCGACTTCGATTAATAACCATTAGCTGCTTAGCAGACCGTCCAATTCTACAGGTGAGTATATACATATACAAGATTATAATATACACTGCATGCGTGTCTGTAACCAACTCACTTTGCCATCAGTGTTCGCAGTGCTTGTCGTTCCAAAGCAGCCTGAGAGGCAGCGCTGCGCGGATCCAAGCTATCCAAAATCTCGTTCGCATCCAACACCGAAGCGAACGGACGCGGCAGGATAACACTGGCCGGTTCTTTGCTGAGCATCGGCTCCAATACTTGTGTTACAAGCACCCACAGCCTGGTCACTGCCTCCTCGTGTGCACCGGTGGCCCATAGCAACTTTGTATAAGCGAACACAGTGGCGGGGTCTGAATCGCGGATAGGTTCGTACAGAGAACAGTGCGCTGGATCTTTCCCGAGTAGATCTTGGATCAATTGACGCGCTAAAGCCTGAATTAGGTTGCAGGTGGATCGTAACAGGTATGGTTGCAAGGATAAGAAGTTACGCACAAACACATGTAACTCCAACAAGTTGCAACATAGGTGGAGTAAACAAAAGAGTAAAACTGAGAAGGGCGAAAATTGATCGAACCACATCAATCACTCATTCAACTTCCGCGCTACATCTAGCAGTTGTAGTCACCGGGACTAACTAAGTGCGTACAACCTAGCTGCTTTCGATGGGCTAACCATTGGCCTTATTTTAAGAAACATAGGAAATTTCAAAACGTTAAAACATAGAAACAGAGATCGCTGCACGTCCGAATGAATTAGTAGACGATGTCAAAATGCATACGTCCAAACACAAATTCCAGCAAATGGAATAACGTGGAAACGTAGAAACAGCGTAGGTAACCTGAAGATACCGCTGAGTAGGTAGACTGTCCTACTTGCGTACACCACACTGCACACGCACTGCGACTTATCAGTGATCCGAATTAGCAAGCGCTATTTTTACCATTAGCCTCATCAGAATATTGGCAGACAATGTATTCCTATCCAAGATCACATAAAATGAATGTGATTTTATGTTGGAATTATTCAAAACTAACCGGCCAGTAAAAGTTTAATACGAACAAACAAAGAAATCATTGTTCCAATCATTACACATCTAAATTGTATTCGACTGCCCGACTGCAAAATCGACTTAATTTTCATAAGTATGGGTCATCTTGAGCATTCACAGGTCCACAAAAACATGTCACCTGTTATCATGGTCTGTTAAGCTACGTGATTTTGAAAGTCGAACCCGTACGTCCGTCCATGCGTGTCCTAATGGTAAGGACGTGTGCATCGTTACAAGCCAATGTCCAAACCTGTAGTTTGTGAACCGATAACCTGCCATGCTTGAAAGACCCAGCGAACACAGACGGGTTACATAAATGGTACCAAGGAAGTTACGAAGATGATCCGTTTGAGTGAACATCGCAGTAAGATGAGTTATCACTTACGAGGATAGAAAAAGAATTGTGCAATGAAGGAAAAAGGAGGACTAGGAGGAAATTGCTCGCTATCTTACAGAGGCACATCACAAGAAAAACAAAGGGTTCTCTTGGTGAGGAGAGGGTTACTTAGAGGAGCCCATAAATTAAATGTCTGTTGGTAGACAGCTTTCCGGAAATTACGCTGAACCAAGCCGAAAGTAAAATGCAGTATGTACACTGGCTTGGTAAATGATCTATTATCTGCTAATCAGCTGCCCGATTACCAAGGAAATTTCAATAGAAAGTTTAACGTTCAATCAGGTGAATGGAACCGCACAAATGTGAAACAAAAACATTTGAAGTATGACGCGTGGCAGTTCGATTTTCTGCTTACGTTTAAAAAGAAGCAAATGACAATATTTGGTGCATTGACTTTCGGAGCGAACGTAATCACTGCATGGTACACAATGATAAGAATTTTGCAATATGAATGTCGGTATAGATTAACCGTATGTCTTGTTTTGATATATACTCCCAGAAATCGAACCAAATACCGGAACAGCAATTTTGCCCAGCAATGCACGGTTATATAAACAGGCGGCTAATAGTTATCACATTGTGTTAGAAAGGTCAAGATTTTTTAAATCCAACTTCCTAACCAAAAAACGTTGTTGATAAACAGACATTCTGTGGTGCTCACACGACGTAACACACTGATTTCATTAAACATCAGTCATACAGCGGACTCGATGCAAAAAACGGAAGCCCATCAACAAATGGGTGTACGGCAGAACAGCTACAATGACCTCATTTTAAATCGAGTGAATCCATCAACGCCTGACGTGAATTGGCTACAATGACACCAGCAAATTCGTAAAGCGTAACATACAATGAATGGATATTCTAAATCCGGTACACATTCGTCGTACACACAAGCACCACAACAACCAGAAGTACTTATTGAAAGATGAACCAAGGAAGACAGCTAAAAACTGAACACATACATAGCCATAACTGAAATCCTTGCAACATAGTCATACTTAAGTATTTCTTATCTCAAAAAACGAGCATGGTTTGACTAGCGATCCAAGTGTGGCACTCTCTCTGTAGAGACTACTCCGAGGAGCACGAGAATCATTCGTTTCAAAGAGGTGGACACAACGAGCAGGGCCCACTCTACCGCTGTTCTTATGTGATTAGCGGAAGATCTACCGACAACGGAAGTAGTCCATGAAAAAATTATGTACTTTATAGGATTCATAGCTGCCAAAAAATGGTCGCTGTAGAAGAGGTGCGCAACAACTCAATACTGTGAAAAGTACTTTCGTTTCTGTGGGAACAATGAATAATTCGTGAAGTTACTGTGATGTTTGATAGGCTCCCTCAAACGAGTTGACGATTAACTCACGTGAGATTGTATTTTTTTCAACACACAGTATGTTTAAAGTCATTCATCTCATTGTTCTAGAATGGAATATTGCCGAGAAACATTTGAAAGACTTAAAATTCAACAACCGAACCAGCAGAAGGCATACTACGAAAATTGGCATTCGGGATGACAGCTCGTTTCGGTATACAAAGAATCCAGATGTATTACAGTTACTTGCTTGATTTGTAGGAAGATGAGAATTTTGTCACCAGTCCGATGGATTCATAGGTTTCATAGTGACAATTCACTCATCTAATAAATTAGACGCAGTTCATCACCAGGCAGAACAACTGATTCGGATATGAGCCATCAACAATTCGAGTATTTGGTTGGTGTTGGAATTGTACCCCAAAATGTATCAGAGCAAATATTTTCAACCATTGCGAACGGGTGAATTTTTTCTCCCTGGAAATCATCCGGACAATGCGAAGTTCAAACTGTACTTCTTACCTTACTGATCCTTAGCTCATCTCTGTCTTTCGTGTTTTTCTACTACCGAATCAACCTGACTGATGCGCCAAATAATCAGCAGTCGGTTACTCAAATCTGTTCATATCAATCTTGCCCTGCTCTTTTCGGAACAAAGGTCAGTTAAAAGGTTTTCAAAATTGTTAACGTTTCGTAGGAAGCGTGGTCGATTTGAATATCGCATTTCCCAATTTTAGTAATCTTCAGACTACACAGCAGTACCCCGTAAGACGATCAGATCTGTCCACATCCTTCAACTTGTTGTGACCGCAAGAGACGTTTGGCATGCGAATTCGTTTATTGCGTAAACTCCCGTACAGGTCATGTCAAAAATTGTACCACAAACGCGTACACTCATTTGCACGGTAGACATGCACTCACACACATTAGGCGGCAGTACTTTGTCATTCGTCTTGATGGAAGTTCTCACGCAGCACGTATACACTATTCCGTCGTCTTCTTGGCGTTCGGGGTGTAGTAAACTACTCACAACGAAACTGCGTGTTATACAACAAACGAACTGGTTTGCTCAACGGCACCGTGATCCTAGTTCATTTAAAAAATTGAAGTCGTTCGAATATCACCACGCATCGAGCAATATCTTCAGAAAAATGGCTCACGACAAATGCTGAACTCGTCTACGTAGAAAACAGATCGAGTAAGGATGAGCCAACTCTTCTCTAGCAAGCAGCGTGCGTGTTGTAGTTTGTTTACTTAGCACAGAAGACTGAAGCCGCTCCGAAAAAGACAGACAGGCGATTAGATTAGTGGTATCTGTGTCTGCGCAGGAAGCTATGCGAATAAGATCATTATTTTGTTTCTTCTCCCATTCACGATCCAGAACACTATGAAATTCCGACCAATGTTTGGGAGAGGTTTTTATATAATTCCATGATAATCTAAGATGTTTCAATCACAGATAGGTACCAAAACGGAATCTAGTCCAATTGACGAATACTGCTGCCAACCAGGAAATAAGTGAAGGCCATATAAGCACATTTATCTTCAAAGATAATGACTGATATGTTTGTAGAACGTCACGAAACATATTTTAGGGTCCATTGCATTGTTCGAATGCGCAAGATACGAAGGATTTGTTGCATCCGAACCTCCTAATTATGGCAGGGTAGAATGGAGCCAATATAAGTGAGAAAATCCATCGCTATCAGACTTTGAGGAGAGTCGGAATCGTACATTACTTGCTGTTAGAATGTTATTGAAAATAATCCCTACATAAATCTGCTGAAGAGAATCTAAGAATACCAGACTAATCGCGTTTATGCGTAACACTGAATAAGACAATTCACATGACTTCTTGAGAAAAACTTTTTTTATAATGCATCAAAATCAGCTAATCAGACAGGTGAAATTTAACCTTAGTTTGACGCTCAAACGTTTGCATAGTGAGAAAAACTATACACTCAAAGAACTGGCGAAAGTAACCTTAGATGCATACTGTAAGTAGTAGGACCAATACTGGACGTTGAGGTACTAGCAGATAGTCTATTCTCCAGAACACTCGTATTGCACAAGTACGCTAACAAAACACGCAAAGTATGTTTCGCACAACAATTAATCAACTTACAAAACGACCACTGCGACGGCATAAACCTGCAAACCGCAACCATGTTTTCAAATCATCCCTAGGTTGGAAAACCAGACTGCGCAACTGAATGATTTGGCTCCAATCTTCCACTACCGACTGACAACCACGTAAACGAGATTGCCAAGCCTCGCGAAGGATCGGCCGCCGTTCGGGGATCTGCTTGTACTGAATCACCTCCTCAGCCTCAGAAAGCAGCTGAGTCCCGACTAGATCCTAAAATGCGAGAATTGTAAGAAAATAAACGCTTCAAAGTGGGACTGTCAGTCAGCATTTACGTACAACTGTAATTAAACAGCATCTCAATCCTTTGAACATTTTCAGAAGGAAAAGCTGGTAGAAATTCAGAGTGAAGCCCTTAAGACTGTCAGCTCTTGCAGATAACCTGATCTCAGATATACCTCTCTGTGTTTTTGTGAATCAAGTTCGCAAGGGCATGAGCAGTCCTCTCTTAAATGGAACATCCGGGACCTATATAAAATCTACCCGGGAGAATTACTGTTCCAAAGACAAACTCCTTAAGTACTGACGGACGCTGAAGGTATATTATTTACTTGCGTGTGTGGTATCAAAAAGACGTGGTCCGAGCAAGCGCGGTTAAAAAAAGCACAGCACACAATATCATAAGGATATCCGGAATTACACTCTTAAGTTACAGCTCTGCTTCCCAAAAACCTTATGTAGTCAGGTGGCAGAATATTTAGTAGTGTGGTTTGACGGAACGATTAGAGACGGAAACCATGACGAGTGGTCAGCACTTGGGAGGAGAAATCCTGGGTCCAAACCCCGAACATTCGTAACTTTCCAGGTCTATGAAGAGTGCCCACTGAAGGTTAACTAATTCCAACACCCTGTAGGTATCTTACAGAATGATCGTTCAATTTTCGCCCCAATATTCTTCGGGAAACCAAATCGATCCCAAATGAACTGCCGTTCAAGTATCTGTGATGATGAACTGTGTATCGAATTTTTGAACTACAATCATGTGAAAATCCGACCCAACCCAATTTCCCGGTTGTGTGTTGTGCTCTCAGAAGCACACTATGGGGCGTATGATTCCTTCCGAGCCATGAGTGTACCCGTGAGATGGGACGGCTCGGATGTTGCTTTGTTTGTCTCAAATTACACCACCGAGCCTCAGACTGCACGGTCAGATCGCGTTGTGATACTGACGGCTGTGGCGGGCGTCACCATACCCAGCTGTATCGCACGCACACAGAGCCCGTGGCCGAGACAGGTGGTGGACATCAAGTTACTTGTAATATGGCTAGCACATTTGAAAAGCGTACAAGGCTGGACATAGTACCAGTGAAAGTCGACTCGATACACGGTCCAATCTCAACGTATGCGTTCTTAGATCCCGGCTCCGACACCACTCTAGTGAAGGAGGATCTACTCGAGCGTATCGGTGTCGCAAGTACTCAGTTCACCTTGTCCGTCACAACGGTGAACGGGTTAACCACCACCCGTTGCAAGAATGTCCGCCTGAGGATTGTTTCCTTAGACGGACAAGAGACAGTCGACATCAATAATGCTTATTCAATGGCCGATCTACCCTACGACCTGTCCCGTCGATAAAGGAGGAAGCCCAAAGATGGTCACACCCGAAAGATCTTCCGTTCGACGAGATTCACGACGCTAAGGTGACCATCCTTATCAAATGTGACGTGCCTGAAGCTCACTGGGTTATGGATCAGAAACTCGGAAAGCGCGGGCAACCCTACGCAGTCAGGTCGTTACTTGGCTGGGTTCTTAGCGGCCCTCTCCAAAGAAAGCCGAGCGAAGTTGTCTCAGTTAATTGCGTCTGTCATGATGGAACTAATCTGACAGAGAAGGTCACCAGGTTGTACGATAAGGAGTTCAGTGATACCGTGACATCCGAACCGTCTCTTTCACGTGAAGATCTCACAGCTCTGTCGATCGTGCGTATATCAGTGAAGCTAGTCGATGGGCACTATGAAGTGCCTCCTCCATGGCGGAATGAGACGATGATTTGGGGCAATAATTGCGCTTTGGCTTCAAGAGGATTGTCGTGTCTGCACAAAAGACTTCTGCAGGACGAAAATTTGCGGCTACAGTACAGCGCAGTCATTGGCATTCAAAGTGATAAAGGTTACGTAGAAGAGGTTCTTAAATGCCAGCCTGAGCCAACTTGCCTCAGGCGATGGTATCCACCACATCATTCCGTGGCGATTCCTAAAAAACCGGGCAAATTACGAGTTGTTTTTTATTGTGCGGCCAAGTTTCAAGGTTACTCGCTGAACGATAGACTCTATCAGGGGCCGGATATGATCGCTAAGCTGGTAGGTGTGCTACTCAGGTTTCGGGCAGAATCTATTGCCGTTGCAGCAGACATTGAGGAAATGTTCTTGCAAGTAAGAAAACCTGAGAATGATCGGGGAGCGTTCCGCTTCCTTTGGTGGGCGGATAGTAACCTGGACGTGCACCCAATGGAGTATCAGATGAGCGCGCATCCGTTCGGAGCTAAGTCCTCCTCTTTCTGTGTTAATTTCGCCCTATGTCAAACAGCCGGCGATTATGGGCACTTGTTTGACGACATGACGAAGAGAGCAGTGGAGGATAACATCTACGTCGATGATTGCCTCGCGTCACTGCGAGACGTTGACGCCACCAGGCGACCCGTAACGCAAGTTTGTGGTCTGATTCAGAAAGGAGGTTTTCGGTTGAGGAAGTGGGTCTCGAACAGCAGAGAAGTGCTGGATACCACCCCTCCCTCAGAGCGCGCCGACCTTTTGCAGGAAATTCGGACTGAACCCTTACCGCTTGGTCGTACCCTAGGTGTTCAATTGGACGCAGAAACTGATTATTGTGTGCTGAGTTTCTCCCTACCAGATAAACCTATTACCAGAAGAGGCTTATTGTCATGTCTGTCCACCCTATACGATCCCTTAGAATTCGTCTCACCGTGGTTACTGCCAAGGGAACGCTTGCTGCAAGCACTGTGTCAAGAAGGTTTGGGTTGGGACGAACCAGTTAATGCTGTCAACCAATGTAAGTGGGAAGACTGGTACAGTGGCCTACGCAACCTAAGCGATCTGCGTGTCCCCCGCTGTGTACGACCTGGTAAAACTGTCGATCCTAAGAGCGTGGGACTGCACGTCTTTTGTGATGCTGACAAGGACGGTTTAGTGCGGACTGCCGTGGTGAGGAATAAGTCCGGTGTAGTAAAGCGAGATATCAGACGTCTGTGCCTTCTGGGGGAAGGAGTGACGTAGGTGATATGACTGCAGCCGACAACTAGTGCAAGGTGTGAGTCATGGAGAACGGCCTGTGCCTAAACGCGCTCTTCAATGTCGGACATTCAAGGAGCTCAAGAAGTGGGAGTCATGCTGAAGAGCTTTCATTGTATAATAGTTCCTTGGGATTGGTGTCGCGCCCTAAACCTGATAAATATTGGGTCCGCGGTCTTTCGGCCCAGTGACCAGTTAGGTTGGGAACCAGGGCTGAGTGCAATCGCCATTCTGCGAGCGAACTTCGGTCGTGTTCGGATTTTGTGGCCCGGCGTACCGAATTTTTGAACTACAATCATGTGAAAATCCGACCAAACCCAATTTCCCTAAATATTCACCCCTCCACATTCAACCCCCCCCCCCTGTTTCTGGACATTAATTGGACCTTGACCTAGACGATTTTGGTTTGTCACGTCAATTTCATGGTTGTGCGAATAACCAGTTGTCGGGCATTGTACTTTATTTGAGTGGTACGTGCACCCCCTTTTTTGGAGCTCGGCTCATCCCCATTGTTTTGAACCTGTTGACTGCTCGGAAGAGCTCTTCTGGGTATGAATGCCTTATTGTGTGATTATGGTTCATATTTAGCCCGTTCAGCAACAAACTGTAACCCATTCCCTGAAAACGATCTGTCGATCGAAACTGTTGAGGTTGTCTGAATATTCACTTTGATAATTTGTTCAATAGTACCGTGGCATTACGATCCAATCTTGTTTTGAATATTTGGGATCATTGGTTTATCGCTACGCGTTGCTCAACGTCTTCGTGGAAGACAGTACAAACTGCAAATTTCGTCTGACGGCGGATCAGCACACGAACGCCCAGTAAACAATTGCAGCCTGGTTTACAGCATGGCTACTTATGCAGGTACATATCAAATGAAGAAAACACCACTCTAAAAATAACATTAGAAAAAACAAGTAAACTTCTTGACTCTCACCGCATACGCTCTATCGTAACTCTCCCCAGTCATCGCAGTCAGATCCGCATCGAGCACATTACGTGCATTGAGGATGTGTTGATATGCACTGTCATAATGGTTGCGTTGGATGTCCAAAACGGCCCGATAGAACGCGCCGTCAAAAGAGTTATTTGTAGGTAAGGCTGAAACATAACGCTCCACCTGAGTCCACTCATGCACAGCCCATGCAGCAGTACACGCGATGGGAGCCATTTGCATCCGAACGGAATCATCCACTGTATCCCAACACTTATTGACCATGGTATTCAACGGAGCCCTGAGGAATAGAAATGGGCCAATATTTAAAATAAGACCAACCGAACGGCATTTCTTGAAACACACACCGTCCCAATACATTGAGGCTACGGTCGTTTTCAAAGTCGTGTGATTAGCTGCGTTCTGTTGGTTAGTGAAACAACTCTTACTTCTCACTAGCACACTGGTGGCTTTGCTCTTCGTTGCTTCCCCACTTCTTAATAGATCAGTAGTTTACCATTGAATATTCGTCTACTACCGGATGCCGCGTTATTATCTGTCTTGTTCATACAGCTGAGCAATTGTGACTGTCTGTTCCTTATCGTCACGGATAAACTCAGAGATTCCAAACTGAGTGCGTGACCTCCGAGTAAGACTATTTTTGTGGCCGTTCCGAGAGACACTGCATTTAGAACAAGCTTGAAATTAACCAATAAGTTATACCTGGAGAACATAGTGATTCACAGTTCGCCTGTTCTGAATGGTCCCAAACTTGTAACTACTTCACTTGATCTGAAGAATCTTTCGTGTCAGAAATGAACCACCATAAACACCGACCGTCTACACGTTCCTCCAAAAATATAAACCGTCTCATTTGCCGAGAAATTACGACCGAGTTAGACAAAGCCTCAACGCTGTTGAGTCTGATGGGCTGTGAAAGATCAACTAGAAGACAAATATTGACCGAAGTTGCTGTTTCATACTGAAACGTCCGTATTTGATGATCAAAAAAATGGAATGTTACACTTTAATATCACCAGTAGAAAAAACGTGACCAAAAGATGAACATTATTCAATACAGTTCGGGTGACAAACAAAAATTTGGAACAGCTTTCAGCCGCGTAAACCAGATTCAACACAACCAACGTTCGAAAACTGAACAAAGGTCGAGAACCGCAAGCTGTGGTGACGTCTTATAAAGACGAAGGCCAGCGTCAGTTCCACATTTTGCCCAGTGGATAGTGTACTGATCAACAAACGTAGATGGAGACACAACTAGCTAAAGGGGTTGCGTCAGGTCGTACGATAGAAGCGAATTGAGAACGTGTGCATCATTCCGAACGGCAACATGTATGAGTAAATTTATCAACCGTTATTTGCAAACTGTCAAATATAATGTGCTTCAGGTACCACCTGGCTGAATTACTTCCGATAGAGGCGAATGTAAATGGCGTATCTGAATGAGCACGTCTAATCTCTTATTTGTGTTAGAAGCATATTCTCTATATTGTTCGTGCTACCCTTCTTACGAAATTCGTCACTTCACCATCATTATAAGTGTTGGTGATCCTAGATACACAGTGCCGTTTTAGGAGCAACTGATGCCCTGAAAAATACAGCCAAATGTGCCTATTCAACGTTCATAAAGTCTGGCTATTTGATAACGATGAGTCAGTAAAAAGCACTAGCACATAACAGTATCTGCCCTCTTATGATGGATGATCAAATCGGGAGCGGGATTATCCCAACACTCCATGGAATATCTCAATCTGGCAATGAGATATGTCCAAAGCACACAGCGTGTGGCTTGCGGACAACATGGGTGACGGAGAGAACCATCGCGCAACGAAATCGGACAAACTGACGTGGGGACCAGCGAGTTGGACAATAAAGACCGTGCGCTTTATTGCAATAATTTTTGCTACACTCTGACATGGAATTATTCCGGCTTTCAGTAGTCAAAACGCTAGAACGGATTTGTCAGGCAGAAACTAAGATTGTTACTCGTATTGATCAAACAAAATGTGTCTGAGTGACTGCGTTGACCAAACCATAATTACGATTCTGTCTGTTAACAAAACAACCGGGAAAAGACCAAAAAAAGTGTGCATACCATTGTCCCAGTGCACGGAGACATCGCATTCGTCCAAGCATATGTGGGGTTTTGTCTTTGATGCGTTCGTCTTTCATTTTGTTCTCATACAAATTGAGGGCACACTTCCAGTCCTGGAGCCGTTCTCGCCAAATTTCTTCATTGACCTTAAAAGAGACCAGTGTCGTAAACGCAACGGAATTACTGTTTAAAAAAAATCAAGCCAATACCGCATACTGATAATCATAGCGTGCAAAGGATATGCATTGGGAAATTGCATAACTGAGGAGAAACAGCAAAAAAACGAGCAGAGGATGGATAGCTGAGTCCAAACAACTTACCAATTTGTCGTGTGAATGTCGTGTCGCATACAGCAGCACTCCGGTGGCGGCTTCCTCTAGCTGGAGCTTGCTGTAGATAGTCAACAAACAGGACAAGGTGTCTTGGCTGGGACTGGAGTTCTTCTCCAGTTCAACAAGAAACTCCTGTTCTTTGTAGTACAGGGCTTTGGCAAATGCCCGATTCTTCATGGCACGATCGGCCAAAAGCCGCAAAGACAGAGGAAGTGGGACTCGGGTGGAGGCGGAGGAATACTGGAAATAAAAGAGAGGAACGGATATAGAAGATTTAAAACAACGAACATAGCTTGTCGCTTCGTGTATTGCAGTGAAAACGTAAGGTTTGCCTAACAAACACAAACCCACTTCCTGTACTCAGAATAACCACAAACTTGTAACACCTGAACAAACTTACAGATGAATGGCATTCTGATTGACAATCCAACGGTAACTAGATTAAAGGAATCGAGGTAACCGCACGATCTTCGATCAGTGGCGCATCGACGACCTTCAGCTCAATTGATCGTCTATAAACTGCCGTTATCTTAGTCGACAAGTTCAGGTAGGCTTTCCACTGCGCTCTGGGTAAATGCTTTGCGATTGGAGATGTCGGCTTTTAAGGAATACGGCTGGCCGATTGCTGGTTAGTAGAATGTTAACAGACGTCGGTTAGGAAATTTTTATTAATCAACGTCACAAACGCTATCTGTTAGGTACGGACTAAAGGAGGCACGAAGGGTGGAAACAACAATGTAGATTGGGAAAACAATGTGGCTCTGGTAGTTGTGAGGAACTGTGACGAAATTGTGCACTTGGATTGGCCTCTAACCTCAATGGAAGGAAACACGGGAGTAGTGAATCGAGAGTGGTGATTTCCGAAGCAAAAAAGTTAACCCCTTGTAATCAACACTGCGATGATTTATTTGTGTGTGTAAAAGTGTCTATCGACCGACAACGCTGTTCAATGGGAATATAGCTGGATGTGCCAGTCAACTGAACAAAAACATGTGACAGATGTCCTAATACACGTGTCGATCGTCATGATTATGAACAATTTCACATTATATCAATAAGACTTAAAGGTAAGTGGAAGGATTCAGAAAACATGAAGCAGACCAGAAAATAATATGCTTCCTACTAACACACAGAAGTCAAGAGTTTGTTTGGGTAGGTTAACCAAAACCCACCGTCATATGTAAACAGCCATAGCTTACGCACAACTTCGGTGTCGTGTAAAAAACAATCCAAACCTTCTGTATATCACTATTTAAAATCTCCCACATCTCTGCATTCGCATAGCTACTGCATCACTTGGTCGCTACAGGATCAATGGAATGAAGGAAAATATACAAACATATAAGTAGAAAACATGTAACACACTGAGGCTACCTTATCCACATGAGCCATGAATTCCTCCAGATTTAGTATGGCTTGGCTAACTTCCGGAGACTGATCAGACATGAGAAGAACTTGCTCAAGTTTGTTAATCAAAGCATCTTGCTGCGGAGCTGTCAGTTCCGGCCAACAGCTGACAAATGCCGCATTAAACAAGGTCCGGCCAATTGTCGGAGTGACAGATATCAACTGACTACATGCACGAATAGCAGGATTGGGAGATTCTCTGAGCAAAGTTGTGGTCAACGTCTTCAGCCACTGATCCCAATCATCCCGGTTCATCAGACGTGTTGAACGCCAGGCGCGTTCCAGATTAATTCTGCAGAAACACAGAACACCAGACATGAAGAGGTAGTAGCAGTGGCAACACTCATGGCAAAAAAAGACAAACTATGCAAACAAGGTAACCCTGAGGCACAAGTAAACGTGACCTGTGGTACAGACGAAAGTGTGAACAGTTTAGCGACTGCTGATTATCGTTGTCTCTTTCAACTAGCTCCTATCAAGTGAGGATGCTCGTATGAGCAGCGCACCTATTCGTCAGCATTTACTTGATCCTGTGACAGTTGAAGTATGCATAGCGTGCTTCTGCTGAACGTTCACCGCGTCGGGTACCAGTTACTGAGACCAAAAGCGTTTCGATAAAACTACGAGGTAGTCAGGTAATGATGTGGCCATGAATGACTAAAACCATGATAGCTCAGTCTAGTCGACAGGTATGGCTCGCCAAGTTGGGAGCCTGGTGATCACTCATATAGGTGATCGGAAAAGTTATTAGATAAGGCGGCATGTCGGTGCAGTTAACAGAGGTGTCTACGTTCACACTGTTGCTAATTCGTTTCAACCAAAACCATCCGATAGGAATCAGTCAATTCGTTCCATTCATTTTCACCTCTGATAACTTTCTTCCTGCGCACCATTTCTTAGCGCAGTTGAAGTAGGTTGTGTATCCTCTCGCTAGGCTTATAAACATCTACGTATGCATAAAAAGCAAATACCACCGAAAAACGAACCCTTTAGTGTCGAAGACCTTGACTATCGTTGCTGGATCTGGTTCTTTGGCAGTCGCCCGTTGCTCACGCGCCTGTGTTGCAATGCTTGTCAAATTGGATAGTAACTGGTCACCAGCAGTTGGTAGATAAGCACCTTTCTCAATCTGAAAATAAAAAATTGGGATTTCCAAACAGACGTAAATAATACACTCGTGTACACATGACGAATTGCATTCATAATGGACTTACCCGACCGAGGACGGTGTAAAACCGAGCTGGGCGGATGCGAAGACTATTCAACATTTTCTGAACTAACGGCAGCAACAGCTTGAATTTTTGACCCGTCCGAAGAAGCAGACCAGTGAGAACGTCCATAGCGGCCGGATGAAGTAGATTGATCGCGTTGTTACATGACTGTATGCCCTGTGTGATGGCTGCTTTCACAGAACTAGTGGAACTGGACGAGGGTAGGTGACAGTGATGTTGAGTTAGGTGGTGAAACTGTTGATAGCACGCCTCCAGAGTGAGTAGAAGACGGCAAATGGGATGGACAATTTGTCCGGCCAAGTTGTCCAAATCGACCAAGTCGGTCAACCGAGCCAAGCATTCAAGGGCCGCCCGTCTCAATTGCACAGTTCCCACAAATCCTTGTCCAGCAACAGCAGAACTGATGAAAGAGACGTTGGAGGTTCCGCCAGCAGCCACGGTTGTCGGACCGTGAGCAGAAGCAGGTGCAGGAACGGTCGACTGCAGCGATTGTTGATCGTTGAGCGAATCTAATTGGGGCAGAGTAAGACTTACTTCGGAAGCAGTGTCGTCGTCATCTACATTGGTTGGAACAGTTACGTCAGAGGAGGAAAGTCCAGTGGTGGCATTCTTATTGGACACATCCAAAGCACTGGTGAGCAATACGGAGAGATTGGTTTCACTGGCAACATCCAGTAGGTTGCATATAGCTGGGACCAAAATGTAAGAGTGGTCTTCCAAAGTATATCCGAATTGAGGCAGAATCTCCAGTAACTTCAGTATTAAAAATGAAAAGAGCAATCAGGGTTCTAGGATCAGGGGGGGTCAAGTGCACGGTACACCTACGAAATACAAATACTTTACAGAGTTGAAACAGTACTCAAAAACATTAGTATTCTAAAAGTTCACACGACACAGAATGAAAAATAAAAAAGCAACCCAGCTGTTTTTGGAAAAGCGAGCGCCCCCTTTGAAATAAACGGTGAGCCAATGTACCTTTGCTGATGAGTTACTGGGAGTATGGTTGTTACATCATTTAGACACGAACGAAGCTTCTTATCTGTTCTTCGGCGGAAACGTGAGTGGGCTGCTATATTCAAACGCTGGAACAATCTCTGCATCCTCTCATTTCTTCAACCACACAAAGGACCGTAAATTTCCGACAGAACAACGTCTTGCTTACACATCGCATAGCGCGATAGTATGGCAACTTTGTAGCATCTATCTGAACGTTAACGTCTTCCATCGTTTCCAATGAGTTATTTTGCATTATCGTGTCATGATATGGACAGAACAAACACAAAGTTACTGATGAGTAGTCGAGGATTTGGTTTATTTTCAAGTTGAACATCACTCAGATAGATTTTGCAGCTAGCCTCTTTCGAAAAGAAGCGCTAGACTCGAGTTTCGCTCTCATTAGGGCTCGTCAGTAGTGCATACCCTTACCACGGCCGGGATTTGAACTGCGTCATTGACCCCACATTAGGCACGACCAAATTATCAAATTTGAACGCTCAACCACTTTCGGTTGTGAGTAATGGTCAGGTTGCCCGATCGTCCGAGAGGAGACACAATAACTTGCCTGTTAACTCCAATCGATAACCCCGCGATTAGGATTTCCGAGACAGGTCGAGAGCATTGATCTCATTAAAACTGCAAGGCGACAGTTCAAATTACTGAGGAGTCTGAATGCGAAGGCTGCGATCAAATGTGAGTGATGGTCAACTTGAAAATAAAAAATTCAGCGCGTCACATCCAGTTATATGACAGTGATGTAATTACAAAAAATCCGAGTTTCGGTTGGACTCGAACGGATGATAGAAATAATACGCTCGAGCAAAGCAAGCATTGTACGAGCAACACTACTTAGCAGTTAGATATAGCAACAAATTCACGTCTAGATTACTGGTAAGGTGGTGACACAGATTCCGCTCCCAAAGCACTTGATAGGCATGTGACTCGCTAACGTTGAGCTAGCGTAGGAGTTGGAAAATACTAACAATAACCCTATGACTGTCGTGACCGTCTCTTTGCAGATTTGTGTACAAACCACTCTCGAAGAAAGCTAAGCTTGCACCTTCTTTTTCAGCTGCAGTAACAAAAACTTGCCACAGATATATCAAACTATGGAAATGATGTAACAGTCGCATAACGTTGTCCATTGCAGAATCACTTTAGACAAGTGTACACAAACATACGAAATAAGCATTGTTGACTCTTTGCAATGATACTTACACTTTTGAACAGGTCTATTTCGATTTTTTAAATCCAACAGACCACACCTGTCAAGTTCAGAAGCACGCGTAGCACACCATACTAGATGAACGCTAGTGACGGATGAATCGATCACTCAGAGATTCGACGTATGCAGATGAACACATGCAAGCGTGATCCTCTTGTCAGTGTACTAGATAGTTCAAACTGAAAACGGAGTCTTGCAATGACCATATTACCATGTTACAATACTTAAACAACTGTCCATATCAGCAAACCAAAAAATTCCGCAACATATTTAGTTGACGATGAATCTATGTACGCGTGTCAACCAACATATACACATACACCCAGCCTCCAGGCATACATGTGGATTTTATGGCTTGAATTGTCACTGTTGCCAACGATAGCAAACCAAGTGACACAAGCGGTATCCAAAATACGAACCAATCGATCAACTCAAGCACACACACAAACTGCCCCCTCACAAACGGTGCTCATAGAACTGGTAGCGAAGAGAATAAAAGCACCGACTCATAACGCGAAAAGTAGCCGGTTCGTTTCCCCCTTCAGACTGTCAGTACCCGTTAAGTCCACCCAAAGGCAAAATCGGTCATGGAGTGTCGGTTTTAGGGTGAGCATCAAGAGGTACTACGAAGAACAAACCACCCTGAGGATACAGTCAAGCTACTAACCGTTGTATACTGTGATACGCGAGGGCTTTAGAACAGCGATGCGAAAGATCACACGATGAACGACATTCCTTGGCTGTAGTCAGCAGGTAGCACAACATTTTTATTCTCCCCGATGTCATAATGGTACAGTTTCGGTCAGATTTGATCTGTGGCACTGAGCCATATGTGATGAGGTGGTTTTATCGATAAAGCATGTGAGAGGTTCAAACAGTGTACCGAAAGTCCGTTAGCATGGATACTATTCAGGTGTGTTTTATGGAAGAGAGTTGAACTAAAACTGGATTTAATCACAATGGATAATCTTATATTACTATTTCTGATACAGTTTATAGTTGGCTTTTATAATAGTTCGATCAACTGTCTCTAGCTACTGGCAATACAGTAAACCTAATTCGAAATCTACGATTCTGCACCAAACATTGCGTTCACATTTACGGGGGTTAGGTGACGTGGAAACTAGTTAGCTCAGTGGTATTCTACATCAAATCGTAGAAAACAAAGAGAACCTCAGACGTAAAACATGCATGCTCACCGCCATGAGGTTAACTTCATTGGATTCGTGATGCAAAGTGCGCAAAATCACAGGGACCAGTCGCGTCGAATGCGTGCGAAATTCCGCCCCCAATACGGAAGCCATCGGACTCAAAAGTTGTATACAAGCATTTTGGACGTTAGGATCCACCCACCAATGTGACAACAGGAGGTCAACCACTTGCGAGGCGAATTCTTTTGTGTGTAGCCGTACGACAGACATGATGGAACCCAGCTGACGTATGAGAAGTTCTTGAAGCTATAAAATGGAATTGGCAAAAATTACAATTCCATAAATAAGGAACCGTAAAATCATATGATCTTGCATGAAAAGTAGGCGGCGTAAAAAACTGCGTTCTTCAAGTGCCTGGCTGAACAAATAGTAAGATAAACATCCGTTGGACCGAACAAATGTGGGATGGCAAATAGATGAGAGACAGTGGCTACAAGGAGGACAGCAAGAGTGGTTTCAGAAAGATCACCTTTTCTGGCTGCTCCGCATTTGTTAACAGCGTGAAAAAAGTTATCATGCAAAATTATTGGGTACATTCATTCATGTCTACGTTCCGAATCTGTAAAGCTGTCATTGATGCGGTTTTTGTCACTAATTTCATTCTTATCAGGACCAAATAAAAAAGAACACATCGATGGGGGAATAAATGTAAATCCTTCACCCCACATATCACGCTATCGATAAACGCTTACAATCACGAGAGATACCATCCAACAAGGATCAGGGAGAAATATGGCTAAGGAGGCGGGTAAACCTTTCCTAAATTCAGCAAACAAAACAATGATCACCCCGTTTTTCATGAGTGACGACAAAATCGAAATACAGCTGGAGGGTGAGGATAATTATACCACATGGATTCACAGTGGTATTCACACGTATGAAACAACGACTAAACCGTGGATAGTTTTCTAGTTTTGCGTCATAAGATACGAAATATCGAGCCGTATCTGAGCTGCATATTGGCAAGTTGTCAACCTTGGACGGTAAGAACACTCGATGTGAAGTGGGTTCAACCATGCTGTGGTGTGATTTGCAGTCTGGTATGATAGGCACTGGGACATCCAGTGTTCTACAATCCGATAGGAGTGAAGAACGTCACGAGTGAACTGTACGGGAAACAATGGGTTCAAACAACCAGGAACCGCGGAAATGCTGTTCATCGGACAGTATCATCGGCCTGGAAATATTATAATCAGATCGGGTGACAACATAAAAGCACCCAAAGGACGGAAGCAAGTAATGAACCGTGAACAACGACTGTTTTAGTGATGAATAAATCTAGACCTGAGTACGCAAATTCAACACATGGGGTATTATCATTAGAACACATTTACATCCGAGCCTACTACTGTTCCCATTTGCGTAGAATGGTCATACAATATACACACTAACAGTGTAAAGTTGGCTGGTACTTCCCCTAGAATTGAAAAAAGTAGAAAGGCGAAGAAAACGGGAGATAATACCTCAAGGTGTTCCATAACAAACGGCAAAATGACCTCTCAGCCGAAAAAAGAATGAACAGCCGGCAATGCGACTTTTCGGTCGAAATCCGTATACACTGATCTAGATTTCAAATATTCCTCCAACCAGGTCGGATCGACTACGATAGTCTGGCTGTGACTAACACACAGTGAAACCATCAAAACCATTCATTCGAACAACTAAATCGATACGTTTCGAACCTTTTCATAAGGTTGGAAAGGAAAGACGAAAAAGTGAATAGACATGTAACAACTCTAAAAACTGTACGCTGATAAAAAGTACTCGTATTTCTAGTCTGTATTACGTGGGAAATGAACAATAACACGTAAAGTAGACTTCTCCACTTTAGTCAACCTATATCGCGTCAAATTGACAATCATCAAATAAAAAGTCTACAAAGTAATCCGGCACACCCTCATCAACATCCGTAGTTGATATTGATGTTGAACTGCCATACAACTGTGAGGAAAAGAATGTTACAAAAAGTAGGTCTTAGCTTATGCAAAAAAAATTGAAGAGAAAACGTGGCATAACGAATAGAGTCTAAGCAGTAAATTCAAATAATCTGCGAGTATTCGGGAGAGTTACAACTGAGACAGTTAGCTTCCTTACGACTTTCACTACTTCGGTGCGTCGATTATGGTTATTTCATAGACAGCTCACACAACATTTGTATCATCAAACCAAATTAATCGTTGTATACACTAACTTATACCAGCCACACGCTGTGAGTCACGTAAGTCTCAACCCGGAGGATGGGCATGACTTAAAGAGGTTAATCTACCAAAAACCATCTCCGTGGCTCTAAGTCGAGTCATCGTTTGTTCACCTCAGGCCTTGTGTTAGTCCACTGGGGATCGATAAGAGATTAGGTAGCATTCTCAGTATGTAGTCCAAGTAATCCGATATATTGCATGGATTATTTCCACAGTCAATTCGTGACGGCTGACACAAGAACCTTCCGTCGCCAAACAAAAAGTGCAACGCTAGTGGAGTCTCCGGACAATAAAACTGAAAAACCAAAAAAGTCACAACTACAACGTTACGATTGGTCTTAGAGAATTGAAATTTCTCGATCCATCCGAGCTTACCCTCACATCCCGTGCGTTCTGTAAACATTTGAAGTAGTCAGGCATCAGCTGGCGTAGATAATACACAGATCTTGGTCCGAGTTGATCCAGTATGTAAACAATCGTTCGAACGATATTCGCATACTGACTACGTAGAGCTGGGTCACGTAGCATGTGGATGAGTGCGGAGAGAGCACACACGGAGAAAAATACGCTCCGGTTTTCCCAAGACAAGCTGACCACCAATTCGGATTGCGTTATGTCCACTAGAGAAAGGGGGAATTAATGTGGACTATACAAAACGAGCAATCCGCTCTATTAAATAAAAACCTACCAAAACAAGTGAAGGGATAAGAAGGATTGATGGTAAACAAACAGGCCAGGGAAAATGTTATGCATTTAAAAGGTTTGCAAAGCTTACTATCTCTTCTTTCGTCTGCCTCATGCAGGCTAACAGCGATGCCGGTATCAGCAAACGTATCAACCTGGCCGGTATAGAGTTTGAATTTAAATGGATCCAACGCGCCCAAAACGCCCAGAGCTCGGAGAACCTGAAAGCAGATCAAATAAGTTGTGATTATCGGTAGGTATTGTTCAGCAACAGAGTCCGATGACCAACAAGTTGTCATGAGACGTTTAATGTTAGCTAAACGGTGAAAGGAAGCACAGACGACGATTTGCATTCCCTGTACCGTCAGATATACTGTAGTCTGTCCACCGTCCTACCTAGTGAATATTTCAAAACAAGCATGTCCATCTCAATCAGGACACGAAAAATTATCACACAAACGGTGTTCGTCACAGTCCTATCTACAAAAATGTCCCACTCTCATAAATGTACCTATTTTCAACTGGTTTCCTAATATGCATGCTGTTCCAAACGATCACCCAGATATCTTTAGTCGGATTTTCCTCTGCCACAACTGATTCCGAGTCGACTGCGGGATGGCTAAAATGAGGAGTGCATTATGACAAGCGAGTGGACCGAGAAGTGGTCTGGTTAGCTCTAACCGTTTATCAAATTATGAACGGTCTATTAGAGGATTCTCATCTTCAGCCGACATGGTGAGGTAACTGCAGATCGTTTTTTTTCTTTCCACATTTAGCACTCTTGTCTTGACGGAGACACTGACGGGCGTTCCGTTATATCGTCGATAGAAAGCAGACAAACTGAAATGAAGAGTTTTGACTCAACATGACCTTTCGTCTGAGCATCTTAGGTTGATTTGAGTTGGTAAATAGAAATCATATATATATATATATATATCACAGTAAAGCGGCGCAAAGCATACTAACTAGACAAACGTACTGATTGTGTTCTTTAGAAACGGTGATCTCTTTTCCTACTCGCAGTACGCTAACACACTATTAGTTCAGCAGACACACTGCGCAATTTGTGCAAACAATAACACCACTCACAAAGTTACGATCCGGACATATCCAGACAAAGGTGACTGCATGTCCCAGTTCCCGATATGTCTTACTTCTGTGATTGTCCCAGAATGTGTGACTGATTTAATAGTATTTCGTATCATTTTGTATAGGTAACTCTATATTTCAAAAACCTCTCATTTTATTCTTTCACAGAAATCAATCAAGAGAGAGAACACTGCCCAATAGCATTCGAATGTTTCGTAGGCGTAAGGACCAGTCCAAACTAGCGAGCGTGTACGGATCGAATTTGAATTGCGTAACAGAGAGTACTGCCGTGGTGTAAGTATCATTTTAGTTTTTGTCTGTCTAGGTCGTGTGCACGGCTCACTGAGACTTTGGCCAGTGCTAGTTTGTGTTGTTTCCTTTTACAGGACTGTTGCTGAAACACCTCCTTTGGAAGAACGCTGTCCCCCGGTGTCTCGACATCCCTCAAAGTTGGTCTACAGGTGTAACGGACAATCAAAATGAAAACGGTTGGCATTTATGTCAAAATAGGTATTCGTTAGAAAGGTATCAGCCGACACATGGCATTGATTCTAGCAACTGGCGAGCCTCGAGCTGAAACTGTCATACACGTCACGTACATTTGAACCGACAAATAACCCGATAACGGAGGTGTAAATTCCATTGGACATACAAGCGTGTATGCAATTATTTTACACAGACGTGATTCACTCCATAGTCTGCATGACGAGGAACGAAACAATACTCACATTGCATAGAGATAACTTAGTCTATGCAAGCAAACCAACATTAACGTACAACATGTAGTTTCAAACCCGGATTGGTTCGTAGGACGTCTCATAAAAAACCAGACGTATTTTCTCATTCACATTTCAAGCATACAATCATTAGGTGCTAGATCTCATTCAAGAAGTGACTTGGTGACGCAAAAATGTTCACGTGCATTAAAAGGTTCGTTTGTGCATGCTGAAAAGTATAAAAGACCCAACAGGTTCATTTGTCTAGTAAAAGTCCATCGTTCATGTAAATTGTGTATGGGAAATAACGCACCAGGAGAGTCTGTCAAGTAAGCCAAAAATTAAAAGATTTGTCATATTTCACATGAAAAACAGAACGCCTGTTTGGTCATTCTGTTATGACCATTGTAATAGACGAACCAATGAAATAGACTGGCGAATGACAAATAAAATCAACTAAATTCCCTCTTCCAAAGAATCCGTTCCTAGTCAAACTGGTACGCATGAAATAGGCATGGAAAGATGAATGGAGAAACTGAGTGAAATTTTTTTACCTCTTGTCTTATTTCTTTTGATTCTTCCCGATTCAATAAATTCAGCAAAATGGGTAGAAGTTGAGGGTGACGACGGTATGGCAACACAACCCAACCGGTATTGGAAATAAGCGTGCTCAACGTCCACACAGCAATCTGAACAGGTTAAGTAGGAACAATGACATTCGACAATGAAAAATATTGAAAACGTTTTTACAGTTTAAAAGGTATGGTAGCATGAACAATGTGTTTAATGGTCAAACTTCATCGGAAGCACGTAATCGATTGCATGGTGGTTGTTAACGCCGGTGAACTTCGACCACATATCCCACCACAAAAACGATAGATAAACCATACAACTAACTCGTAGAGTTACTGTCTACGTTTTTATGGAATTAATAGGAGGAATTAGAAACGCGCGTGTAGAACAAAATCAACGGCAGGAAATCACCGTTTGAGAGTGATACGACAGTCATACACCCACGGAGAAAAAAACGTATTTCAGAGAAAAGTGGGAAGGGGGGGTGAAATTCTATTCCTAAGGCCGCTGGTCAGAAACCCAAATAATCATCAAGAGATTCACTCGATCACAGAAACGACGCAGTTTACAAACGAGAGTAAGGCTTTCGTTGTCTCCGTTCACAAATCGTCAAAAATTCACAGATAAATCAGCCAAACAAGGATAACGGAATACGATTAACCGCCAACTGTCTATCAGATCATAGACAGCACGACTCACTGGAGTCCCAAGATGGGATAACAACGTGAAGTATGATGTCTAACTGGCAACTAACCATACGTCGTAATGTTAAGTCAGTACCAGTAAACGTGTCGGCTAGAAGTTCTATGTGAATACGAAAATTGCGGTCGAACGTGGTTGGTACTCACTTTATGTGGACTAAATCTGCTATTTATCAAAAGTAAAAAGTTGATCACCTCGTACTTTGAAACAGACGGTCGGGAAATGAACAGTGTTCAGTGGTGTAGATGGCTGCTTAGCCTCAATGTTGTCGTATGCTTGACTAACGCATTGAACACTTGAAAGTTCGAGTGGCATCTGGGAAAAAATACACGTCTTATGAGAAATTAACAGAATGCTGTACTGGAACTCTTAGCCGCGATAACTTCAGTACCCACCAACAAATAACGATAACTCTGTGATGATGTCAATGAAAAGACCAAGTCAATGATTTGGATCTTTGTTGATTGGATTGGTGTACAAGCTTAATGTAGTGGTGATCGTCTGGACCGTGCCCTGTCCCGTTCAGTGGCTGCCTTCTCTGATCCGATCCGGGTCCAACCGCCTAATACGTGTCCGCGTATCGACCGCACTGAATCAAATCCAGTTGAAGCGTCCCAATTGGTTGGTGCATATGGTCGCTGCACGTGTGCGCTCGGGAGTGGAAAAAGCTTTCGGGCCAGTGAGTGTGTGGACAAGTGATGGGCCACGTGAGAGGATGAGATGACGGCTACGATGTGCAATAGCGTTGCCGTTGCACCACAAGCGTGTTGGTTCAGTTTGTTGACGCAATCCACAGAGCCTTTTCAATTTATCCGGTTGCATTACTAATGAGTAGTGTGGCAGATTTATGATTTTAGATGAGACCCAACTGTGAAAAGTCAGGGCTTCGGCTGGATTCGAACAAGCGACGGACACAGCATATCACCCGGTTGTTTAAATCCGACGCACGTTTAAACATGTCGTCTTACCCACCATTCTCTTGCACGCAAACAAGACACACCAGCTGGTCGCGCTTTTGATTGGCTAGCGTTAACCAACTTGCGCATAGTAGCATTTGTGGGGTTTGATTTTTTCCAAGTTCTTCGGTAGGGATGGCGCTCAAGTTCGATCTCCTTGCAAAGATATGGCAAAACCGTCAGAATCTATGCGCTCGTGAAAAGAGAACGAACGAATCTGGCTGACTGTCACAAAGAAATTGCTGTTTAATAACTAAATCTTTGGTTAAGCCACAACGGGTTGAAACCAAAAGAGTTGTCGCATATTTGTTTAGGGATCGGAAATGGCTGTTTTCCTATCGCACCATTCCGTATTCATCGATGCAACACTCCGTAATGGATATCGAATATTCATTTGAAGACGATTTTACATATGCACCCCATACAAACGTGCCATATTTCGCACCCTAAAAGTACGAATCCGATGGAGACTTACCAATCTCGTTGAAAATAAGCAACGACTGTGGAGAGATGAGTCTCTTTTTCGTTTCACATGCCACCGATGCTGCTCGCGTAACGTCTGAATTATACGACCACATTCAGAACGTCAATAACAATGCAAACGTGACGCAAGTAACGGGGGATAAGGTGAGCATATGGGGAAAACACCAGCAACTGACCGAGCGCCTAGGAAAACAGGATGGATCCTGCATCATGCAGCAGAGAATCGGGATAAATTCGTCCATATAGGTTCGAACGGCCACAGGTGCAACAGCTGATAATCGACCAAGACAAGTAAACAGAGCTATGACAACTGCGGTTGGTTCCGTCCATTGTGTAGAAATATCCGAAAAAGCGCTACCAAAGTCGTAGACAGACTGAGTACCTTCTGGGATAGTGGTTTGTCCAACAAGGCTGGTTGGAAGAGTAGGAATACCACCAGGACAGCCAGGAGGTTCACCATCTCCAGTTGGCGCAACGTTTAAACAAGATAACTTGTTGGTTATTGCAGTCAAATCCAGCTGAAAATCACAAAGTTTAACACAAGGAAATAAAAGAAATAACTAGACAATCAACAGTTTTTTGAAACATACCGATAGCTGAGACTGTTAAAACCAAACCTGCCAATTTACGTATGGCAAAATCGGCTATGAAATCCCACCTGTCAATCGACAAAGTACCGCACATACTAACACCTAGTGTGAAATTGCATAATATTAATCGCAAAAGTCACAGCCCGCACCCGCAATCAGCTCCTCCAAAGCAGGCACAGGTGTCGCAAAGTTTTAGAAAGATCCGCATTGCACGCAGCACCTAGTGTATTCAAGATGACTGGACATTCAATGATTATTCAGCTGCTCAACCGTTGTAGTGTGAAGAAGACAAGATATGAGCTGATCGATTTTCAATCCAGACGTTCAAAACTTCTCAAAATGACTATCGCAGATGTTGTCAAACGAACAAAGCAACGAACCAGCAGTGCCGCAGCTCATTATGGACACAAGTGGTTCGTGCATGGGGATAGAATCTACTTAATAGTCTCAAACTAGCAACAGATTGCTCATCTATAATAAATTGTCTCGTTTACGTAGAATCAAAAAGAATTACTCACCGGATTAATCACTAGACCTTTAGACAGAAATTGATTAAGGTATAGGATTGGAGGTGCACCGGTTGACAATTGACTGTCATGTAAGCCAGTGAAGTCAGTGGTAGATCCGAGAGGTAGGTAGTCTTTTCGATCTGCTTGCATGAATAAAAGAGGAACAGAAAGGAAGAGAAACTTGATTATATAAAACTAAAAACAGATAGTAGGTAAATTAGAAAGCAAAGTGAAATACGAGTTGCCTTGAACGTACTGCGCTGAATATCAAGAGTTCGAGAAAAGGCAAGTGAGTTGGTAACTGAGAACGGCCGGGATGCAAGCAGAAGATAGTTGACAGAGGACGGAGCCACAATTCGAGATATGGAGGGAAGACCTTTTGCCGACGAACCAGCTTCATGTTGAATATAACACCACAACCGTAAAAAAGTGGCTGACGAGCGAAGGTTTAGTGGCCTCTGGTGCAGTGTGAATCCAAGTTAACTTTGGGATTATGAACATAAAATCTCCTTGAAGTGGCCACCCTGGCTTGACACTCGCAGAAGGTTAATCGAAAAGTTTGATTCTAAAAGGATCACCTTTCTGATTTATACAGTAACCAATAGTTTGACATCCGCGAACTCCCCGTAACAACCAGCAGTAAGGGCAACACAACCATACTGTACGTTACCAGGTCAAACCAAAATCTGTCGCATAGAAGATTCACCAACGGGAATGTATTTAAGCGGACCGAAACAAAAGCTAAATCACTGGATTGTGATTGCAGAAAGTAACTTTGTTAATTTCCAGTCCGGTGTTTGAGGAGAAGGTCGTCGAAACATTTCACGCGTTAAGACAAGTCACACGAATACCAAACTACGACGTGCACTGATTGATGCGATCAGACACAACCGGTAACACTGTGCAATTAATCGGAGCATGAGAAAAGAACAGGAAATGGGACAGCACTACCAGAGATTAAAAAAACCAACATCACGAGCGAAAGACAAATGACATGCTGTGCACTCAAAGTAAACAGGCAATGGAAACGGACACACTAGATGACCGATCGCTTTGATTGTTCCCTTCAAAAGCACCCATGTTTTTTATTATAGTAGATTTTGACGGAAGCCTACCCAACTTTGATTTCACAGAAGGGTCTCACAACACATAGCAGAAAGACAACGAATATGTTAAACAATCGTTTCGTTTACACTTTGGTAAACTCCTACTCCCAATATTACAGCAGAGCACTTCAGACAGCGCTGTGGAACGCACTGTTGATAGTCAGGAAGAAACAGAGCAAGCGAAAAACCAGATGTCGGGGAGGAAATGGATCCGAAATGAGACACCCGCCAGAAGATCTATAGATACTGGAACGCAGCCTCGGGTGTGCATTATGAACAGCAATCTAACGTTGTGTCTCGAAATGGCTCTAAGTATGACTCGAAGGAAAAATTGCGCGAACGGTCAGCAGAAACAAAAACATTCAAGAAATATGCAAATATTCACACAAAATGTTAATACAGAGGGTGCAACTAAAAGTGATACTCACTGCGCCTTCTTCGAGTGGTATGACCAAAACATTTTCACAGCTGTATGTCGAACTGCGGTAAAAATCTATTTGATTCACCGACAATTAAGACAGTGATGCAAAGAACAAACCCGCAGTGAATCAGTCTGATAACCTTATGACATGCAATAGTGCAGCTGCTTGCCCAATCTTAGACTGGTTCACAGATGAATTATTCTTTGAATCGTGATGAATGGGATACTCATCGAGCAAACCTTCCCCCAACGAACAACCTTCTGGAACGGCACGTTCCCAGGTCCCGAAGGATGGCGACCGTAAGGAGATGTTATTGTATTTCTAACGGCAACAGCAGACTACGAAAATCGGATGATTTGGATAAAAGATCTCAGCTGACGACAACCTATGGAGTTATTAGGATGAAGCACTTTATGCTTGTCGTCTGGAAACAAGTGATGCAGCAGATTGGCTTAAATGCAACTTTTATATCGACCCAGTGATCACGATAGGTCAGACGGACTAATATTGCAAAAGAGATACTTCGTTGTTGTCCGGTAGTGAACCAAATGAGGTCAAAGTTCACAAATTCCTTCCAACAAACGTTTCGTTATGACTGACATGTAGTGCTTCACAAAAACACAATACACGAAGAACAAGATAGTCCAACTAGCTGTGATGTATTGCACGTGAATGCCACGAAATTGGACATTTCTCAAACACATCAGCAAACTGTGGCGTTCATTTTACATTTAGTCCACTTGATACAATCCAACCATAATCGACAACATTGATCATGCGCGTCAAGGGATCCTACTTTTCCGTCCAAAACCACTTCTCTTCTCGAGAGAACGATCTTACCCAAACAAAATGAGCAAGAATGTCCAGAATAGTCTGAAGGTAGCCTAAGCTATTTTTTTACCTGTTCGATCTTTCTTCCGCTATGCTCGTTGGTGGCTTAACAACCTTGAACATTATTTTTGGCAGCTGCCCATCGGTCTTCCAATCCGAGAATGTTTGTAGGTCATTATGTGGTGGATTGCCAGGTCGGGGGTGCGAGTTTTCGAACGCTCGGCCGAATACCTCAACGTGGGGGGGGCGTTCGAAAACCTGCACCCCCGACCTGGCAATCCACCACAATTAGGCGCTATATAAATATCGCAAATGTGCTCCTTGTCGCACACGTTTTTGGAGCGCAGCAAAGTGGCATTTTGCACCCGTCTTTCAGTTTGACTTGAAAGCAATTAACGGGAGCAATCGCGTTATTCTCGGGACTCAGATTTTCCGTTTTCTGTACTACAAGGGACAAAATGCGATTTCTATCAACAGCATTTTACTAGCCCGTAGACGAACTAGCGTATATTTTCGAGGGTTTGCAACAATACATCGAAAACTTACATTCAGTTTTCGCACAAATGGGTAAGATCGCCAATCCGCAAAACAAGACGAAACGCGCACAAGCGTTGTAAACGTTTACTTTAATTGAAAACTGGAAGTCTTTGTGATGTCAAAAAGTGAAAAAGAATGTGCACATGCATCACATACATTCGCTACCGTCACAGAAACCTGTCAGTAATATTGTAGGCTTTTGTTTCGGAAGATCATTACAGTCCAGCTATTATCCCAATAACATGTGGATTGGACAGAGTAAACCGAGAGAGATGCGGTTGAGTGTAGAACAGCGAACTGAAGTTGTACTCATAACCTCACCTTCTGCTGAGAAAACACTGAATGTGCTAGGTGAAAAAGCAGATATGAAAAGACCAAATCTTAGGGTTTCAATTGCTTACCCGTATCAGAAATACCTGACACAGTGTGTAGACGGGATGTGGCAAGTGCGGACAAATAGGCTCGCAATGATGCCGGCAGAGCCTGGCGAATACGAGGCACTAAATTTTGAAGCACCGGTTCAGCATACGGTGTAAAAAATCGTGTAGCGGAAGAGATCAAGCAAGCAATCAGAAGAGCAGACTGTTCTTTGTTCTTCGTGGAACCGCTGTTAGCCAGATCATCGAGTAGCTGAAAGTCAAGCAGAAGTAGGTCATCATATAAGCAAACAAAGAAACGAATCCCAGTCAGTGAGCTTACGGAAAATTGAATAAAATGAGTGCAGCATACAGATTGTATACATGGTGTAAACGCTTACCAAGGTGATGTTCAGAGCATAGTCTCCTCTTAAAAAAAACAATCAGGTGGAAACAGTTCTCGCAAACCGTAGCAAACACACATGTTTGTCCTTTTTGATTAAATAAACTAAAGACGAATCTCGTGCGATGTTAACGAGATTTCGTATACTAAACGCATATACAGGTGACTGAGCTACATCGCGGAATGGACATGGACAGAAAGAAAGACCGAGGCAATAACAACCGTACACTTCGGTTAGAAACAATGTGATCTCGCAAACGGCATTTTCCCTCCCCCAAGAAAATGACATGCATTTCTTTGATATGTGCACACCTGCAGAAGAAAAACCCAGACGTTGGTCAACAGTGTTTACGAAAATTTGCGCTGCCTGGCACGCGCAGACGAGCGCATATAACCAATGCATAGAATCAAGTGAAGTGTCAACAAGAACTGCTTGTGCACAAACACAGAGGAGCTGATAGGTTTCGATTAGTAATCTTGCAGTAAATCACAAGGTACATCATCTCTGTGATATCAAACGGGATAGTGAATACGTCGATGACGTCCAAGTTGTTGTCTGTTTTCAGCAAGGACTCATCAATTGCCCAACAATTGTTGAATTCAGACCGTCTGACGAAACTCCAATTGTACTGTGTTGTGTTCATCGATTCACATATCCACATATCTACTATTTCCCTTACACAATGCTCACAATGTATGAAAGTTTATGTGAAATGTGACCTAGTCACACGACGATGTCGAAGTTGAGCGGTGTAACAAACTCTCGAAATGACTATGTGTAGGCGCTGTTTTAACTGCATATTGAAAACATCCCCCACGGACGACTTACTAAAAAAAATACACTAATTCAGTACCACGCTGAAAGAAACGTTTCCAATAAATGGCACTCGTTCAGTTCCAGCAGACAACAATGGACGGTTCTTTTTTTAATGGTATAAGGATTCAACATCTTTTTGTACGGTAGAGACTACGACAAAGGTTTTATGCCTTAGCTTCCCGTAGGTTGACCATGCAACCTAGTTAGCATCTGTTATTCCTAATAAAAGGTTCAGTAGTCAAAGCCATTTAGGCTAGTTTACGTTTGATGTTCGGGTATGCTGAGTACCGCTCTACATCTAGTGCCCACAATGATAATTAGAATGCCGGTAACACAACACGACTTTGAATTTATCATTGCATAAATGCTACACCGAGAACGAGCTTTGTGTATAAAGTGCCAGAAATGTTACTAAGGAAAACATCGAAAGCTATATGTCATTTTGTCATCCTGCCACAAAGCTTGATGAGGATCAGTAGTTTTAAATCTTTCAAACATAGTTCTGTTGAGTGGGCAACGGAGACAGCAAACAACGCATTTTTGGAGAGGCAGAATGGCATCTTCGCCTAATCTTTCACAAGTCACTTCGACTTATGCCACGGCACCATATAGCATGAAGAGGAGCGCGCTGCGACTCGGCCACAGGTCAAGATGTCCGACTAAATTCAGTTCGACTGACTGACCACCACAAGAACACCCGTATGCCATGGTTGGACAAGACCGTTTGCAAAGATGAATATAAAAGTGCACCGAGTGTACAGAAGGAGTGTGTGACATAACTACAGTGGATATACTGTTTGTCCACACTTTGTTATAGCTAAAAAGGAATAGTTGATGCATAAATGGCTCACATGAAGAAGGACTCTTCGAAGGCTTGGCTGAACGCAAGCAGGATTGATGTCTGATAGACGACCGAGACGCTGCATAACCAAACAACGGATGTCAAAAACTTCATCTTGAAGTGCAAGGAACAAGGAAGACAGGTGTTCGGCTTGAGCCAAATGAGGATCGAATCCAGGGTCGATCGATTCAAACACACAACAACGAACGTCAGGATCTGTGCCGCAGGTGTATAAAATAGTTTGAAGAAAATGGGTAGGCAATAATGAGAATCACGTGGGTTGGTGGATTAATGACAACTGTCGAGAATGATGCTAACACAAAAATGATAGGACCGAACGTAATCTGAATTTAACAATGTTTAAAATGTGGGAAAGCTGACAGCAAATCGGGGAAGTAATGTTAAAAAAATACTACCGTGCTATGAATTAGATTCATCTGCGCAAGATATGCACTCTCCAGGACCAAAGTAGTGTTTGTTCACGTTAGCCAGACTTAGAGTGAAGCAATCATACTCAGCTCTAGCCGGAACTGTAGTAGGAACACCACAACAATGACGACGACGTTCGCCTGCATGTCTCTGAGACAGACTCTTGTGTGTGCCATATGTGCTGTAACTGTGCGCAGGTAAGTCTTTCACGTTGTAACATTGATTTTAGATGTTGGGAAGATTTGGCGTTGAACCGGACGGCCTGGAGGAATACGGTTCGGGCGGGCGTCCGAGCGTTCAACGAGCAACTGTTGCGTGGTCGTGAGCGGAAGCGTGCGGTACGCAAAGGAACCATCGGTGCCATAGGTCGCGGTGACGTGACTATATGGCGTTGTGATGTGTGCGGCCGCGAATGCGCTGGCCGTTTGGGGCTGGTAGGTCACCAACGTACTCATAGTACCCCGTCGGCGAAGAGGCGGCGAGTACGCTAGGCTCAGGTAGGTCAAATCGGTATACCTATTCTACTTCTGTTAATGACTGCATCGGCCAACATCGTGGTCATTGACAATTAATCCGCTCTTCTTTTCAGAAACCTGAGTGTCTGTGGTCTTCTACCCATTCTCTTCTCCGGCTTTGCTGGTGCATTGTATGATGAATTGTCTGCCTGGCTTTTCATAGTCCAATGAGAACTTTGCTTTTCATCCTTATCTTCTCTGGGATGCACTAACCTGCACCCCTATACTGCAACGCTTCTTGTATTACACTTCAAAAATCTTTCTTCTCAGTGTAGATCTCGTCATTGCAGCCTCTCTGTTTAGTTTCCGAGAGATAAGAGTTTCCTTTCCTTATTAGCCAATCAAGTGGCTAACCAGCATTGGCCGGCTGGACAGAAAGGCCCCACTGGCACACCTCCCGGTCTTATTCCTTCGGGTTTACACTGGATATGTGGTGTGTTGGTGGAACTGCAATTGGTGCAGCGCAAGCCAGTTGCAGTGATATATAAGCGCAGGCGTCCTTTGGCTTCGGTCACTGTGACAGGCTAATCCGAATCAGATGCCGCCAACCGTAACTGTGCGCAGTAAGTTCACCTGGAAGTGGCAGTCCAGCGGTTGACGCATGATTCGGCTTTGAGACATAAAAGGTTTGGTGTCAATATCTGCTCCAAAAGGACGTCTTCGATCTCTCATAGAGAGCAAAAAGAATAAAGAACACATCTGCTGAGGGACGCTATCAACAACCGAAATCGGCAGCATCCATGTTGAGTTACAATGACCTCGAGATGAATACCATCAATACCCGGAAATTTTTTAACCACTCATTGTGTGGTATGGGCACTCTGTAACTTGCTAAACGTTAAATGCATATGGACAAGTGGACAGGAGAGTAAATAAAATGTCTGTAGCACCCAGCCGATGCGAATCGGGCAATCACTTTTCATATCAACAGTGTTTCTCTTATCCAAGACCTGTTGAAGTTTTACGGACACACACTAGACCAAAAACGGCTTGTTTGGAGAGAATGAACAGTTTGTCTTTACTAAGTTTTTCTCCATGAGCAACGTTCACAAGACCTTTGATGGACAGTGGTCGTTTGTTCAACGACCATTTCTCACTTAACGTACATGGCATGCCCATTCGTTTGCTTGATTTCGAAAACTTCAGTGACTGCATATTTAATGTGATGGTTCTGATCAGTCTCCCGGGTCTCGCGAATGAAACTGTGATCAGGAAAAAGTGGTTAACTCCTTCTAGTTTATCAGATGGCGGATCACAAGTGGATGAATTGCTATTGCCTGGTATTGCAGGAATGCTCACGTCATTCGCACAACATAAGTTAAGGCTAACCAACTTCACATTTAGAACAAAATTAGGTTCACCAGTAATAAAACAAGAAACAAACAGGTCAACGTTCCAAAACCGTTAATTGTAGATCACCTTATTACAAAATGTGTGTATCCTAACCACACAATGAAGTCGAGTACGAAAACACGATCATTAAGCAGCTAAGCATGTCGAACGATTTTTCTGACCGTAACCACTCGAGATCTCCCTATTTGACCGATGTGGCATTGAAAAACCGCACATTCTGCAACGGACCACCACCCAAAGTAGGTTTAGAGACTCAATCAAGATTTGTTCTTATATCCCTAACTCATACAGGACACGATTTCGTCAAGATGATATTCACAAACTGGATGGGGATACCATTGTCCACATCAAAAAACCGGCTAGATCAAGGGAAGGGCGTAAGTTATAAAATAGTGGCACATCATAGCAACTTACGCCGGGTTCCATGAACACCGAATAGCAGAATTTCATAAACACTCCCGCTCTATCGATTTAACGTCCTTTTAGGTACCCCGACTTTTGTGTGTGGGTTTTTTAACGTGATGTACTGCTGATCAAGACGTAAGCGTTTGACCAACCGTTTGCGATCAACACCTTGTGAATCGTACAAACTAGGCACAATATAGAGGTGTAAAATGTGTAGTCCATGATAATCCTGAGACACACCTAATAGTCAGGTGAACCCCAGTTGGTATGCTGTGTTGATTTGCAGAAACCTATCACTGCCTCTGTGATCTTAACAGAAACTCGATCTTCCTAAACGCACTGGAAACCGTACAATGTGTCGTACATTTCACCAAGACATCCCGCAGTCAAAGTATTATAACCAACCATTCTAATTCTCTAGCAACGAGCGTTTGAGTAATACTATGTCCGAGCTATGTTTGACGGGATTAATACGAATCATACATATGGGTGAAATGAATTATCTGGAGTTCTACCTCAAATACAACTAGGTTCGCGCTTAGCCAAATACTCCAAATTCTGAACTTCACGGTGCGACCTTAGACACCAACTTTATAATAAAAAAACAGGGGTTTACGCGGCGGAGGAAAGCAGAGAGACCAGCCGAGCTGTACTATATCTCAACCAGCGAGCTGTATATGATCGATAGCCTTTGGATCAACATATCACTTGACAGAACTGGCCACGGACCCATCAATTCTGTTATAAGTGGCAAGATACATAAAAACTTCGTAAGGAGCCACTGCGAAGCCAACTAGGAAGATTTAACGTGGGAAGTAAAAGATCTGAGCTGATCAGACGCAGCATCCGACTAGGCATTAGATGATTACTGATAAGTCATGGAGTTTGTGACCGCTGCGGCTGTTAACGGGTACGCCACTGTCAGGCAATTGACATTATCCAAACGAAATCCAATCATAAAATGCACACAAATATTGCCTATATTCAACAAACCCATCGGGGCTTCAAGCCCGTTGTTCAACCGTACAACGATTGCCGCTGCATCTGCCAACAGGTGACAACAGCTGTGTGAAAAAAACGGCAGTATCAATTGGGGCTACGAACTAGTCTTAGAAGTAACCCTAAACTACTGTGCAAGACTGTTTCTAAACACACCGAAGAACGTCTCGTAATCTTGCAGCTGAATGGCGGACAGAGGAATATCACTTCTAACTTAAGGATAGTTAGCATTTTTAGAATAGAGTATGGCAGCGTCTGTACCAACCCCCGAAAAAAAAGGTACTAATCACTAAGAGGAGTGATACTCCTAGTGACCTCACAATTAGAACTGCTCCGTCATGTAGTGTATTGTAGAGGTTAGAGAAACACTTTGAAAACAAATCACCTGAAGATGATTTAATCCTCGCAAACTGTGCTGAAAAGACATTCTGGAAAGCCAGCCAAATTAACAGGTGAGCTTTTTGACCGTTTCCGAGAGGAAAGCAAACTGTCCAAAGCCTTAGAGGTCTATTTAGTATGCTTCGTTTTTGAAAGAGGTAATCATAAGAAAGTTGTTACCCACAATTCCACTAACCCTAATACCTATTAGCTCGAAATTATGGAAAACTTAAACAAGAATCATTTACGAGTTCATATGACACGCCGTACACTACTGCCTAATGATCAACAACGATTTTGAAAGGATTTCTTTGTTTGAATCAGAATTTCCCCCAAGAAATTCAACAGTTGACCGTAATTTATAATTGCCATTTGACTTGCTCTGATTTTCATGTGCGATCGATACATATCCCACGTTATTGTGCAAGCCTGATGAAAAAAGCGAAAACAGCTGTTTGCATAACTGGCTTCTTATGAATTCGATGAAAATATGGAGTTAACGGAGCTTCAACGATATGGTATAAGTTGACTTTTACTCCTATGATTTGAGGTTTATCTCCACAACAGTTGTTTTGACAACAAGGGTAATAAGGCTACCTGAACAGTACTAAACAATTGGTTGTGTGTCTCAGGGTGCAATTCTAGACGTGTTTGTTCTTACCATACCTTGAAATATCATATCAAGTTCCATGTAGCTGAAGACAGGAAAATATGACATTACTGGGGAGAAAGAGACTATGCCAGTTTGTATTGCTGAACAACGACGCACCAGCCACCGTGAATCTCCTCTCAATATGAATTCATGCAAACACATCACTGAGCACGCACTCAGCATTATTTAAGGAACGAGAAGCTGGGTTCTATTGTCAGTCTGAGAGTTAGAAACCCTCGTCCAACTTGCCGTGTAGTTGCGTCAAAATGACAACAAAACTAACATTCCATTTCGGATACCGACGCGGTTGTTGTTTCCGTTAACGCTCAACCTGTTAGTATGCAGCATGTTGGTTAAAAGCATCAGATATCCAACTGGTTTCGGGTACATGATGTAAAAAGCGTGCTGAAACGCTTCGTTCGCTTTCTTGGCCTCAAAGATTGTTGGAACAGGGTCAACATGCCGCGTACTAACTACGCGTCACAGAGCACCTAATCACGACTTATAGAATGTTGCAACAACAGCTGGACACTTACGTTCCGTCTGAACGATTGTGTTTTCTTCTAGTTACTGGGATATGTTGGGAAAAGTTTGGTTTAAAAGAAAGGAAAGCACATTTTCTGATAATTACTCGAATATTTTGTGGTTTTGGATTTTTCCTTTTCGTGATATGACGTGTTGAAACTCAGTATTGGTGCGTCTTTTCGTTGTCTTTGATGGGCCCATTCCACTCCTAGTGCATCGATGTGGGTGAGATTCTTCAAGATCATTCGGAGTATATATATGCGCGGACGCCGGTCTGTTACGTTACATGTAGTTTAAGGGGAAAAATAAATTCTCGACCGAAGCTAAAGGTATTCTGTGTGACACCTATACGATCCGGGATCAATTAGATTAACGCAAACCGCCGCTTCGATGCATTTTCAAATTTTACCTATGGCGATTATGATTAACCGCAAAAAAATTAAAACGCTGTTAGCATACTGCATTCAGACAAGCGCAAGAGGTGGTTAAAATGCGTAGTAGACGTTGATAAGAAAGCTGAACGTTCATAGACAATATGCTTTGGGGAAGCACAACAGATCCAAATTTCCTCATAATGATCGACCAAAAATAATCACTACAAAGAGCGTCTTCTGACAGTGTTTTTCGTTGCACTCTGAGTGAGCAGTTTTTCGACATTCTTACGCACACTGCGACAACTCGTGAACAGCATGGGGATTTGGTCTAGACGCCTAATATGTAACTTTTCTGAAGTTCCCAGCTGCTACGCTTTCCCGAATATGTCATCCACGAACGTAGCTTTCTGGTTCACGTTTAGTATACACTATACAGAAATTCCGCCTTCCTTGCTAAGCAATAGTTCAATAGCTTGTCAAAAAAGTGAACCTAAATTACTCACTTGATACGAATGAAGTTGAACAGTTTGGGCGTCTTGTTTAACATGTTATTGATAAACAGATTGGGAATAACACAACGTTACGAGCAAGTTGTAATACTCTACGTTCCAACCACCTCGGGTCGCCTTCCTCAGGAGTGTTGTGATCGAAATTTTCATTACAACACTCCTGAGGAAGGCCACCCGAGGTGGTCAAAACGTAGAGTATTACAACTTGCTCGTAACGTTGTGTTATTCCCAATCTGTCTATCACTAAATTACTCACACTTTCAATGAACCAAGTTGGAAAGACATTGGAAAGAAGATGTGCTTTGCCCCTGCTGAACATGAGTTGGGCAAACACCGCAGAGTGCGAACACGCCGTTTAAACCGTGATTGTACGACCATGCCATGCAGACTGAACGCTGAAGGCAAAATCGGCGAATAAACACTGATGTTCACTATCTTTTTCTTGAGGTACGAGTAGAGTGGAGGAATTTCATTACCAGTCATTATTCATGCCGTTTTGAGTGTTGAGGAAGCGTATACATCCAGGAATGATGATCGATCGGCGCAAGTTTGTTTGGTGACCAAGCCAACGAATAAGTGCAAGACATTTAAAAGTTGCCACCTCAGTCGGTTAGTAGCATGTAATAGTTTATCACCTGTCAGAATACTAATGACATATCGCATTCAGTCAAATGGTTAGTCAGCGGAATAAGAGTGAAAACAGTGGCTTGCTAACTAGAACAAACTCAAGCGAGACTCGTTGCGCATACGAACCAGCCAGCCAGAGGCAGTTGAAAACAGGACCAATCAGGTTTTCATCGCTAACATCATGATACGCACTGTTGATGGGATAACCAAAATCCTAATTTTTGGCAAATTTCTACAACTCAAAATTCTTAAACTGAGGCACACTGTCCGAGAAAGAATATTTACAGGAAGCTATGACAAAAAAATGTGTATTTACGACCGTCATGGCAGAAGTCGTTAGATTCCCAACCCGTAGCTGTCCACAATAGCCAACAAGTGTCGCCAAACATGATCGATATGCCCATTGCTATGATATGCCATAAACATTCTGACAGTCTGCAATGGCATCATCCCCTTTGCTTGCTTACTACCGTGCGCTCAGTATATCTGACACTTTAAACTGAAGTTTACTATTGACCAGTGTAATGATTACCGAACTTCATGAATGCTGTAATTCACCTCCTGGGTGCGTCAAAGGAAGTGGTTTCAGAACTTCTTAATTCTTCCGGAATCATCAAACAACCTGCTTTGAATAGGCAACAATTTTCTACAGCGATTTGGTCACGGTCAATAAAACAAACCACTGGCGCTTGGGGAATTTCTTTATACTCCTGTGGTTAGCCTTTCTTGAACACCCTGTCAACCTTTCAGCCATGCAGACGTTTGAGCTTTGACAACTTAGATTCCGGTAGTAAATGGTAGCCAATCGTTTTACCAATTTTAACTTTTGAATAGTTTGTACAAAGAAGGGAAAAAACACGTCAACAATGAACACTTGGCTTCCAGGATGATATATGAATCCGCAATCGCCCTTTGGAATTCCGTTCGTTGTTAATTTGAGGCGTTCCTGTATGCCACTCGCATCACGAATAAGTGATCTCTAACCCATTAACACTGTTACCACCATCTGACACTGTACATGTCGAATCATTCTATGGCATAATCCAAACAGTTAGCAACCCTTTCGTGATTAGTGCATACAGTTGTAATATCCCAGTTGTAATATCCCAGATAGGGTCTCATAGCTTTTACCTGGCTAACTTAATCTGGTAGATTATCAAATTTGACAGCCATCCGGAGACTTGGTGAACCAGTTGAATTGGATTGTGACGTACATTAGAAAGTCACAGCAAACCCTCTTCGTTGACAATGCAACAAGGAAAGAACATTAGGCCACGAACAATCTTATCCTGTTCGGGTCAAAAACACAGGAATTACTGTTGGAAGGTCGCGTTAACTTCGACAATAGAAGCAGAGTTCGTATCTCAAAAAAGTTACACACTGGGACTCGAAGTAATCAATTACGCTTCAGTCCCCACGGCTGTCTTCCTCTCGATTTACATGTTGATTAGTTGTGGATATCTTTGACTCAATATCGTCCACTGGGTTGATCGTAACTATGTTCAGCTATGCGCCCAATTCCAATTGGAATCTTAGACGCCTTCTCAAGAGGATGAGATCCATGAACGATCATAAGGACTACCTGATTCCGAGCTCCATCCAGGAAAAACTGTTCTGAAACTTCCTTAATCACTCTCAACAGAATCGAGTGATAGTGATGAGCGACATAATTACCTTTTCAATATTTAACGCGAGTCGATCCCCAGACACGTCGTTTAATTTTTTATGGATGCTACTACATGGATAAACTATATTTTGCTGATGCTATCGACCCGCTGATGTCCTGCTTGTCAGTCCACACGTACTGCGCCGACAATTTCAACGCTACAAGCGCGCAGTCACAAAAATTGCACTTTACGACCTGGTCCCTACGGATGATCACCTGCTGAATCGCGGTCCTCCAGAAAGACGATCTCTATGGAAAAACCACAATCGTTCAAACGTTCACCTTGACTGTCCCAGCCAAAACTATTATCGAGTGACCCCAACTCGAGGGGTTAGTTTCCGTCGTCCACACAATCACCGCCTCTCCCTCTTCATTGAAAAGTGCTAGCACAAGGTCATCAGGACCAGCAGCCTTATTACGCTTGAGAGCCGCAATGCAATTGCAGACCTCAGTCTCAGTGGGTGGATCCAAGTCTACCGACCAAGGCACCACATCACAAGTTTGTGGCCGCAACGCGGTAGATGCAGGAGACCAGTTAAATTGACCCTCAAAGTGTTCCGCCCACCACTCTAACCTTCTGGACTTATTATAGATTAATGTGCCATCTGTCTCGCTGATAGCTCCACTGACAGACGGTCGCCTGGGACCAGTGGCACGGATAAGCTTAAACAGTTTGCCAGTGTTTCCAGAAGCAAAAGCCGTCTCCATCTCCCTAACATTTCCCAATAACCAAGCCTCACGATCAGCATTTAGGCTACGTTTCAGTTTCCTACGGACATCTCTTCTACACTTGTTATATGAACTGCCAAGAGGGATGTTCCGCCTGACTTCTAACAACTCCAGAGATTTCTCCGAGATCCAATGTTGGACCACTCCATGTACACACCCGCCGCATGCCACAGTACCTGCGTCACGAATGGCCTGTGTGATCTGGGTCCAGGAGCGATCAGGATCATCAGAGTGAGAACTGCTGAGGCAGGTTTCTAAGCTGGTTTGATACCTATGCTTTACCGACGGTGTTATCAGTTTCTCCACCGCCAATCGTTCTTGTCGGTGGGGTCGTTTCCCAGCAAAAGTGAGCATGAAACAACATACCAGCGCATGATCTGAATCCAAGTACGTGCTCCAATAAGAACTACCGTCCTGTATGGAACCCCACCACCTATAACTAACAGCTATGTGGTCTATCTGAGACAAGGTCTGATTCAGAGAGGGAGGGCGCCAAGTATAGCAATGACGCGCACGGTGCCTAAAACTAGTGCTGGCTAAAAACAGCC